>CAJVPY010001346.1:0-19862 GCA_910591965.1 Dentiscutata erythropus | reverse complement strand
ATAATTTTCAAAACCAATCCGTAGTGCGTTCCTGGTTTTGGCGCGACACCACCGCGTCGCGCAGCTACCCTAATTATGTAATACGAGCCAAAATTTTGAAGATCCTCGGTCGTTAGCCAATCAAAATCGATGCGGCACCTAGGGTTAATCTTTTAAAAAAAAGCTGCGGCTAAATTTTTCTTTAACTTTTAATGAATGTTTCTCAACAACCAGCTATTCAAATTCGATTCTATGAACCCAAAGAATTAAAATAAAAAATTTCTTTAAATTTGGATAGTTGGTTGTAGAGAAATCGTCATTTAAAATTCCAAACCAAAAATTTATCCGATTTATTGATATTAACGTTTTTTTAATCTTTTCGTGATGATTTCTCAACAACTACTGAATCTTTTTTATTTAGCTCTACTATACTAGAGAATTGTTTTTTTTTACCGAATTTAATTAAGAGTTATTGAAAAATCGTTGCTAGAAGGTTTAAAAAAACTTTCGAATTTATTATTAGGATCAATTTTTGTTTATTACATCGGTATGTCATACCGGGGAAAGTCTCCGGACACCAGAGACTGGGGATGTAAAATGTTTTAAAACGGAATGTTTTAAAACATGTTTGTTTGATTTAAAACTATTTTTAAATGATTTAATACATTCTGACGTAATCATAATACGTAACAATGGGATAGTATTTATTTATTTAACTAATTAGTCAAAATACAACTTTCTCTTTTTAAAATATAAAATTATAAACAATCATGCTCCGTGGAATACCTCCATCAAAAGAAATTCGCTTGAACTTTACAAAAGTTATGGAAACTGCGCCTCGCCAAAAGTGTAACTACTGTAGAGAAGACTTTGTGGATTTAGTCGCTTGATTAAAGGATCACTTATATAGATGCAAAAAGCTTCCAAAAAGTATGAAAAATTTATTAAATAATGAACGGGTAAAAAAACTTGTTGTAGTCTATCAGAATTCAAGAATTTAAAAAGGAATTGAGATTGATGGTTGGTTCGAAGATGACAATAATTAAATTTACGGTTATGCATATTAAAAGGAACATACAAAAAAAAAAAAAAAAAAATTTTTATGAATATTTAAGCAATTGTGCATTTCTTGTAATTATATAATAAGCAAAGTTTATAAAGTGAATATTTTTCTTTAAAAGTTATCTCTATGAAATTTGGTGAATCGGCATTTTAGCATAAATTTTAAATTTTAGCCTCAGCGCCAATGTTTTGAAAAGTTTTTTAAAAAGTTTTAAAACATCTAAAAAACTGTTTAAAACGTTTTTTTTCCATCCCTACCAGAGACACGTAAATATTATTTTGATTAAAAGTAAAAATTTCGAAACTACAATATTATTGGCAGAAATAACATGTTTAAACAATTAAAAACCAATCTTTTTATGATACATGATAATATTTTATCAAAAAAATTAGAATTTGAAAAAAATTATATATTAAAAATTTCTTTCGAAAAATTTCTGTGTCCCTACCGGCGCAAAAAGCATCGTTTTTGATAGGTCTGCGCTTGCTTTTTTGATAGATCTACAATGTATCTAAATCTAAGCCACATTTTTATCATGCACCCCTACAGAATTTGTTTTTTAAAACTTTAGGTAAATATATTTAGCAACTATCCAACTAAATTCAATAAATTTTTATTTATTTTGATTCTCCGGATATGTAAAAGTAAAATAAAAAAAAATTCGGTGAATTTGGTTAGGTGGTTACCAAGATATTTTCATTCAAAGATTTACAAAAATTGTGCCGCAACTGTTGATATGTCGAATATTTTAAAAATATCCTGACAACTACCTAGCCAAATTTGATGGATTTTTTTTATTTGAATTCTATAGATTTGGAGAATCAAAATAAAAAAACTCATCGAATTTGGTTGGGTGGTTGTCAAGATATCTTCGTTATTTGCTAGTTGAACGTTTATAAAACTTTGAGCAAAGATATCATGACAACCACCCAACCAAATTCGATGAATTTTTTTTATTTGAATTCTACTGATCTGTATAATCAAAATAAAAAATTCACTGAATTTGGTTGTGTGTTCGTTGAGATTTCTTCGTTCAAAGGTGTATAAAAATTTTGCCGCAGTTATTATTTTGATATTAACCCAACAAAATTGAACCGGGAGGATCTTCAAAATTTTGGCCCACATTACAAATTTGTTTACTAATTTCCGGCCGGAATTAACCTTCTAATTTTTTCAAAAATAGAAATAATATGGTAAATTATGAGTAATTCCGGACTGATTTTTTGTTTGTCGCCCTTAGCCAATCAAAATTGATAAGGCAGCTATGGTTAATATCAAAATAGAAGTTGCGCCAAATTTTTCTGTAATTTTGAGCGAAGATATCTTGGTAACTATCTGATCAAATTCTATAAAACTTTTTTTGTTTGGATTCATAGAATTCAAATTTCGGTTTTATTTTTTTAATTCGAAAATCGACTTTTCTGCTATTATCATAATTCCTGAAACACCTGATAAAAATTTAGCTACAAAATTGAACTAAATGTATGACATCGATCATATTGTATTTTGTGTAATATTGTCGTTTCACCAGTTTCTAGAATTTCAGATTTCACAAGCACAAAATAAATTCCAGATAAATATTGGAAGATCGCAAATTCTGGATCGGAATCTAGTCTGCTAGCCCGGAATTAATAACATTTGCAAGATCAGCCAAAATTTTACCAATGAATTCATATCTCTACATAAGATTATAATATTTAATATTGATGCAAGTTTGATTTGTTATGGCTTATTCCGACCAGGGATTTTAAATTTGTAATGGTAGGACAAATCCAGATAGGGATGCAGGAGGTTGAACAAGAACTTTTTTTATGGATTAAAAAATGTAGATTGTGTTTCGAAATTCAATTTAACCCTTATCGTTATCCAAAAAAAAAAAACAACTATGAAACAAGCCAAATTATTTGTAATTTTGGCACTTTGTATATCAAGTTTAATTATCCTATATCAGCAACTTGCTCAACTGCAGCAAACAAATATTGTTATACCTAATGAATCCGAAGAAAGTACAGAACCATTATTAACAACAACACCAACACCAACGGCATCTTCAGCATTGTCTCCATTGCCTCCTATACAAGATAAATGGAGAGTTTGGCCACCAGATCTTCGTAGGTTATCTTTGTAAATATTTTAATCGGTTGCATATTACAATTAACTACGATATAATGAATACCCTTATATGGGGTTTACCGGTTTTAACGGCAATTTTTTTTTTAAAAAAGAGTCATATAATGTGTTTAATGGTTATTTTGCCACTAATTATATTATTGGTTTAATATAACACATCGGCTGGTGACCAAATCAGAACGCAGTTACAGTATCGCTACATATGTATAGAAAATAACTATAATGACTAGTTATATCGATAGTTGATTGTAATCTTATATCAAAGTTTTCATTATTAAACTAATTTATTATAAAAGGTTATGCAATATGTAGACCAAAGATATATATATATGAAATCCCGTCCGACATTCAAATTAGCAATCATAAAAAAAAACAGTGTATATTCTCAGGCTACAATTCCGAGTTAATATTATTCGATCAACTTTCAGCATTAGATTCAACACTTCATAATTTATACGTCACAAAAAATCCTGAAGAAGCTGATTTATTTTATATTCCATTTTTTGGAAGTTGCTATTTGTTTAACTGTTGGATAAATAATAGTTGGAATCAAACTAAAAGATGTCAAGTAGATACAGTGTATTTGGAACCACTAATGAATTATATTATTCAAAATTTTGTTTACTGGAATAAAACTAATGGAGCGAATCATTTTATGATACATCCAATGGATAGTTCCGATGATTATTATAGTAAAAAAGAGATGTTTCAGAATTCGATATATTTGACAACAATCGGTGATAAACGAAACTTAGGTTACCAAAATTTTAGAAGATATCATAATATTGTTATACCAAGTGCCACTCCTATATTAGATACTTATCATATAGATCCTTTAAAATATGTTAATGAAAATGGTAATCCGTTCGGTCGGGACATTAAAGGACTTTTTAGAGGTTGTTGTGCGAATGTCAATGCAACTGATGCTTATTCTGATGGTATTAGGCATGTAATATTTAATGGATTAAAGGGATTACCAGGTTGGAACATCGGAGAATCATCAGATCCAGAAGTGTACGCTAAATTACTTGCAAGATCAAAATATGGTTTGACGCCCTCAGGATGGACGCTAGACACTGCTCGTATATGGGAGTATATTGCATTCGGTGTGGTTCCTATCGTTATTGCCGATGGAATTATTGAACCTTTTGAGGACGATACTGATTGGGATTCTATGATCGTTAGAGTTCGACGTAGTGATACTCATAGAATCAATGAAATATTGGATTCAATTTCAGAAGAATACCAAAAAAAACGTGAAAGGGTTTGGCGTATAGGGAAATATTTAGTATTTAAAAACGGACATACTTGGCATTTTATTGTTAGAAACTTTTGTAGAATGTTAAATATTATTAAGCAGGAAGTTATAGATATTGAGGGATATACTTATTATCCCATTTAATTTTGAATATTCGCGGTTTTTTTTATTTTTCATTTTTTTTATTTTTGACGAATAGTAAAAGAACCGCTCAAATATTGATTGCAATGTTTATTTCAATTAATTCTTTAAATGAACACCATTACGATCACTAATTAATCACATCGAAGATGATGCTTGAGAAAATTTCAATTACATCATAAATTACATATTCGAATTCTCAATAAAAGTTTTATGTAAATATAATTTTGCTTGAGTGTCGTTGCGATAACGCTTGAGAGCACCCATAACCAATAATTGCTTCTACTTTGCGAAATAAAGAAATAAAATCACACCTCATTTTTTAGTTCCAAGAAACTTTCCTTGTCAAGTTGCTCCTCAGCAACTTTTGACATATCGCTTGTAAAAAGAATTATTTACTGATACCCAATTATACGTTGTCTCGATTGATCGTAAGAATTGGGTAATTTCCTTTTGTTTATTGTAAAGGAAATTATAATAAGAGCTTTTTTTTTTTTTTTTCTTGTTTATGAAGTATTGAGCAAGAATTATATAATAAAGAATTTCAAAGTCAATAAATAAATGGCGCATTTTGAAATTTAATGAAAGTTTGAAAAAATATATTTGTTTTTCAAGATTTTAAATTCGGAAAATGAAATGGGAGTTTTTGGAAAAAAAAAATAAAAAAAAAAATAGATCAGATTGCCAGATCACTTATTTCAAGTAAAATAAACTTACAATTATATCCAGTCTTTTCGCTTACTTCTGCTTGGGGTTCCTTCTTGAACGGAGAGTTAATAATTTTTTTATTTGGGTCATGTCTCTTTCGTCTACTTCTGCTTTACGTTTTGGAGCAGATTTTCCAGAAGTAGACGAGCCCATTGAAAAGGTCAAGGCTTTTTTTCGTGTAATGTTTGTTTATCAATTTTTATGACATAACTGATTTGCGTGCAACACATAAAAAATTATTTTACAATACTGCAATAAGATCGCAGATCGGCACATGATCAAAAGGCGATTTTGGGCCAATAAAAAAGAGAGATTACGTTGTTAAAAACCCAAAAAATTTACAAAACAAAATACATGCAGTTATACAAAGATGTGTTTTCGATCTTAACTTTGGTTATTGCACCCACTGATCAATGGCTAAATCGTAGTTACCCAAACAATAAAGGTCTTGCCATAAAAATCATTAAGCAGCAACTCCAAACTAACAGTTTCGACAAAGAAAAAACTAAAGCTAAAGAAATTTTAAAAGGGCTTCTGGTGAGTTACTATTTCCCTTTAGTTAAAGGACTTGGTAATCACTAGGATTATAACTCTTTGTTGTAGGAATTAGGATTATAACTCCTTTTGTTGTAGGAATTAGGATTATGACTCTCTATCATAGAAATTAGGATTTTTTTTTTGCTTTCTACCTTTATAAAATTTCTTTAATACAGAGATACGACACAGCTCTTTATGCTTATGAAGGTCTATCATTTCGGAGAAGGAGTGATTATGTACCTTTCTTCATATAATTAAAGAAGAATATTTAAAATTCTGCTGTGAATTCGTTCTGATCTTTGTAGATTTCTGGGGAGACATGTCCTGACTTGGTTTTGGAAATTATATTCGCATCTAGTTCTGGGGAGTAATACCCTGACCTGGTTCTCTGGGGAGACGTATCCTGACCTGGTTCTAGAAATATGATTTTCAATTCTGGGAGTAACATCCTGACCTGTTTTTATATAAAGATCAAAAATGACCGTATTTCTAGTGTGATTTATAAGATTTTCGTATATATGAATATTCAAATTTGCATATTTTAGCAATTAATTTATTATATCAAATTAGATCATTAATTATTCTATTTAATCAATTATTTATTAGTCTTACATGTTTATTTTAGAATGATCTCAAGCCAGATGGCTGTTTACAAAAATTCTGGAGCAATTACTATTCGGTATAAACAGATACAATATTATTATTTATGTCATTTGTTAAAATTTATAGAAATTTTTTAATGAAACTTTTTTTACTTTTATAGTCGCAGAATTCTAGTAAGAATGAACGGAATTTTGGAATGAGCAGATTTCTATTAAAAAAAGAGCGAATAGAGTTCTAGTAAAGTAAAGAAAAGAATGAACAGAATTCTAGTAGAGAAAGAATAAACAGGATTCTAGTAAGAACGTTAATAGGAAGCGTAATGAATTATATTGAACTGAAAAAAAAAATAGTATAAGTAGTTATTGTTATTTAAAAAAAAATTTTTTTTTAACAAACCTTTTTTACTTTCGTAATCGCAGGATGTTGATAGTGATTACAACTATATAACCATGCTATCAAAAATGAATATTCACTTAGCAAATTTGCTAGAGAACATATTGAAGAAATGAAAAAATTAAGGGACAGAATCTCAATTTTTAAAATTTTATCCCCATTAATAATTCCGCCAGTTTTGGTGGAAAACTGAAAACTTTCATTCCAAAGCCAATTGGCATAAGTATTATCTACTTTAACGACTAACAATTATCCGAATCATTAAGGGACAATATCGATGAAAAGAGCTATTAATATTTACTAAAATTATTATATGGTCGAAAGTTGGCAAACCAGGCATAAATCAGGTACCTTAGTTTGCCATCTTTCGACCTGTGTTTATTCTTAGTTTTAAAATAATATTACACAATTCGGTATAAAATGGCTGATTATATAACAGTTATTTTTAAGTATTTTGATAAAGAGAATATAACTTTACAAATATATATGCACATTCAACTTTATATAATATTTATAAAGATAAAACTTATCACAGCGCAGTGTTAGTAATATATTACTAATTGTGCAATTTGTACTTTCGAGTTAAAATGCAAAAAATACAAACTATTATTTAATAAAATCATAGATGACTATAAATATATGATAATAATACAAGTAAATTCATCTTAAATGTAAAAGAACATAAGTTATAACTTAAATTACATGAACTTTATGTTTGTTATTGTACAATCTTCCGAAAATCACCAAAAACAACCTGACCACCGAATACAGTTGTTAATACAGCTGTGTTAATTATTTCTTGTTCTGGGATTTCCATTATATCACGATCGATTACTACAAAATCCGCATATTTGCCGACGGTTATCGATCCCAACTTTGAGGAAAAAAAGATAGGTATCGGAAAAAAGTTAGATCATTGAAAAACAGAAAGTAGAGATAGTGCTTGGTCAAATTTCATGATCGATTATATAATCGATCACATATTTGCTGTTCGATAGTTTGATCGATCATATAATAAGCGATTATGATCAAAATTTTATCGAGATTGATAAATATTTTATACTAAGCAAATCGACGTTCATGTACTAACTGACATTAAATGTTTTTGCTATTAAAATGTATAAATATGAAATGTAGACGAGTAATTATTTTAATATATATTTAGTAAAAACTTCGATTCAAGCATGTTATGATAACAATCATATAAAATTTACATCGTCATCATCAAGAATGACTCTATCACCATAACCATAACATGCAAAAATCAAGAATTTTCACTAAATAAATCGATTTTAATGCGTAATTGAATAGAATTATTTTTGTAGTGCAAAATTCTATCTGCTTTAAATCTTTATAAAATTTGAACTGCTTTATATACTTTAGAAATTTATATGTTCTGTAGAATTGTTTTAAAAATAGTTCAAATTTTATCAAAATTATAGAATTTTGGACTATAGAACAACTTTAATTAGTACATGAATTTCGATATGCTTAATAAAAATCTCAAAAATTTCATTGATCTATAAAAAGTTCGTGATCGATAAGATCGAACAAAAAATCTTTGATCGATCAAGTAATCGATCATCATCGATCATACCAGTACCAGATTCGAACATTATCTCTAACGGAAAGAAAACATGAAGAAATTTTTTCTATACGTACAATATCTTCATTAAACGCGGAATATGCTGCATCAATGGTAAACCCGCGTAAAGCTTCTTCACGTGTTAGTTTTTGCGAGGGAAACCATCCATTTGGACCGTGTGGCTGTAATTAGAACAATAAAAACAATATTATTATAAGGTAAGTCCACCAATAAGTGAAATATTTGAAATCATACAGAATCTCCATTAGTCCATTTTCGCGTGATTGCGGCATAAAATCCTAAAAAAGGGTTTACGGATTCTATGGGAAAATCCGAAGAAAGAGGGAATGGCTTTACTCTTTATCAGGTGAAAGTATATGGTATAAATCAGTTATCTTAAAATCATAAAGCGGAGGTAAAATTCCAAATTTAGAATCACGCATACAATTACCATTTTTTTGAGAATGTGCTTTGCGGCTATGATTTATTAATTACGTAGAATCTTTTGTACTATGATAATTATTTATCCTTCATTGTCATCATAAATCATCAGCGACACACATATCCCGAAAGAATGGCAATAATTCTAAATTTGGAGAATAACTAAGCGGATTGAATTTTGAAAACATCCGTTATATTAACGTTAGGGTCATTTAGCCGTTTCATATGTTTTCACAATTCGGTTGGTTGATCATCACATGAGCTCGCTTTGTTCTACCCTAAATTTGGAATTTTACCTCATAAGCAATCATATGTTTTCATTATATACCATACCCAGCATCAATGAATGAACGCCATGCGTATGCACCTTTAATACGCTCGCTACCCAATCTTTGTTCAGCGTATTTCATATCAGAAGTTGCTGTATACAATAAACAAATGCTATGTTAGGATCGCCAATATTGTCGTCCACAACTCTGTATTGTTTTAAACATACCATGTGTAGGTTGCATCGATGGTATAATCTGTAATTCACCAACACGTTTGATATCGTCCAGTGTCTAGATTCGAAAGAAATTTTTAAATGGCCTGTAATAATGATTTTAATAATTTTCTAACACATAGTAATTAACATACCAATATTTGCGCATGCTCGATTCTAAATCTAACACTTTCACCTAACTTTTTAACTTCCTTAGTCAACTCTTCTTCAGTAATATTTTTCCCACTTTGTTTTGAAAGTATACAATCTTTAAAGCACTTTTCATACGCATTTATGATTATATGATTGGCTTTATCTCCTATACAATGAGTGTTTACTTGGAAACCCTGTATGAAAACGAGACATTAAGTTGGTTTTCAATAATATAAAGTTTATACGGTACTTGAAAATATTTTTTAAAATACTATAATACATTATCCATCCATCGATTAATCACAGGTGGTAATAAAGTTGGATCAGAGATCAATACCCCCTGCTTTGTTGGATCATCTATGTTTCAAATTATTTGAATAGATTCAAGATATTTCATTTATCAAAAATGCAAATTAATATATGGTTTTACCAGAATAAGGTTCTAATAATGCTATAAAAACAGAAAGTGATATTATAAGTATGCAAGAATAAAGTTACGTGTCAAACTCACTGGTTAAGCGAGATAAAATATAACCCACCAGCACCCCAACTTCCCAATGCACCATCCATAAACATTTTAGCGCTTCTAACAGTTAATCTTCCATCACCTAACCCTTCTATTTTCTCAATCTGATCACCACAATAAGTATTGTTTTCACATTCAACCATAGCATAATTTCTTATATTAAAATCTTGTGGATTTGATAGAACAGTACTAAGGAAAAAAAAATAATAAATCAAAATGTGAAAGGTTACAAATATAAGATAGAACTAGAAATTCCAAGATACTTTTTGTAAAATTTAAGTAATTTAGGCAAAACGCCCGCATCGTGAATCCCTGTAAGACCATGAGAATGCATTTCATAAATTGCCGCTTTGAGATTTGTTAATAATTGCTGGTCAGTTGGTTGTGGCAATAACTGGTCTATAAAATTTTAAATAAATAAATAAGAATTAATGTCAGATAAAATTATCAAATATGTACTTTTACAAAAAAAACATGCTTCGAATATATATGTTTTTACTCTAGGCATGACTTTACTGTAAAAGAACCTAAAATATATATCAAATGAAATAATTCTAAAATAAACTTACAAATCAGTTTCATAGCATTATCAACAAAAATTCCGGTCAATTGACCGGTTTCCTTATCTCTTACAATTTCCCCACCATCAATTTCAAGCGGAATGTTATTTGTTCCAAGTATGTCTAAGACTTTTCCATTAACCCACAAAGCGTGTCCATCAATGCGTGTTAATGATATTGTATATTGGGATAATATCGGGTCATTGTCTAAATCGTTCTGTGAAAATACAGGATTTTTCAAAATTAGGCAAGTGAATAAATTTATCAAAATATTTGGATAAAATGAAATTTCTTTGGACAGTACAAAAGTCGGAAAAGATTTCGATGGCCAGAGTGTTTGATCCCATCCCCATCCTGTGATCCACTCATTCTTATCAGGATGCGCTTTAATGTATTCATAAATTCGTTGATTTACTTCTACAGTGTTATGATTATAGCAGAATAAAATGAATCTATCTTTCAGATATGTATGTTATTACGTTATGCGTCATGTGTTATTAGAAGTACCTTCGATAGATTTTGCACCGACAAGATTAACAGACGTTAATGCATCACCAAAGTGCATTAAATGCTATTTAAAAAATAATAATAATTAGATCATATAACAATAAAATTAATGAAAATAAATAGTTTATACCGCATGTGCATCAATTAGCCCTGGGATTACGGTTCGACCTTGCAAATCTACATGCTAAAAATTTCATATTAAACAGAACGCATTAACTTGAATCTCATTTCACTGCTTCAACCAAAGTCGCAATAAATAATAATCATAATTACTTTAAGATTAGTCCATTTTTGTAGTAAGTCCAATCTTGTACCAACATCAACAAATTTTCCATCCAAAACTGTGAAAGCTTCAATTTTGGGATTTTTTTCGTCAACTGTATAAATGTTGGCATTATATATCACATAACCTTCAGGTTGTTTGCTAAGATTTGAAATTTTATAGTTATATATTGGGTAATCGAAAGTATTATTATACAACAAATAGGCGAATAGTTAATTAACTTGTCATATTCTTAAAGACTTTTAAAGACAATCAATCGAATACGAGATTGTTTAAAAAAATATCAAATTTTCAAAAAATGTAAACAATGTAAACACCTTTCATGTAATATAAAAAAAGTACCAATCATCAAAGCAATGGTAAAAATTTTTATAAATTGCAATTTTTTCAAGAATTTCAAGATATAATTCGAGATTGTTGGACCTTTAATGTACTTCATAAAACATGAAAATGAATTTGGGAAGACAATTTGTTATTTTATTTCAGAAAAAATCACATTTCATTTTAATGTTGTTAAAAAATGTTGAGGATTCTTTTTAAACTTTTTAAAGATTTTCTACAAAAAGTTTCTAAATAAAATAAAAAGCTATACCTAAACTTACCCTTGATCCAATTAATGGGTCCCGTTCATTAGGAACATGCAGCGGTTGGTTCGATTGTTCAGACATACTCGTTAAAATTTAAGGACGAAAACACATTAAAATGAAAAAAAAGAGGGAGATTATCTAATTCTATCGAAATTCCAGAGATTACTATATCGAAATTGTTAAATTGTATGATGTCTAAATAAACATATTCGTTCTTACCTTGCATACTCCAATTACGTATGTAAAGATTTACTGCATACATGAGGCCCTGGCACCCTTATCATTTAAGTCAATAATTTTAGGTAACAATACGCGTTGTAACAAAAAAAGGGCAAATAAAAATTCTTTTGATAATGGGAAAGGCTTATCAATTCCTTTTGGAGAGAAAACAAACTTACAGAACTTCGCCATAACGTAGTACAACAATATTAAAATGAATAAATTAACGTTTAATTAAAGATATGTTAATCGCATAACGATAGTGATAGAAGCCAAAATAGAAAATTATTGATTCAGCCTACACACTACGTAGAAATTAACGTTAAAATTAAACCAGTTCTAAATTTCCCACTAAACCAATGTTGTTCATGTTCTTGTCATGTTATGCCTTTAAAAAAAAATTGTGGTCGGATTTCTATGTATCAGATGAGATCATATGATCTATTCGGGGATTTGACTTATACTATTTAGTGTTAGATATCAATAAGCACTCGTAGATCCATGTGACGAGTACCAAATATCGAATGCGTACTTTATCCAGATATCCTGCAAGTTAAAAATAAAATGTGAAGTGACTGGCATATAAAGTAAGGGGTAGTTGGTAATCAGAATCAATCGATTTTTAAGACAAATTGAATGTTATGAGACGAAAAAATCAGGCTAATCCTTATCCCGTTCTAAAAACATACGTACATACAGTACGTTACCATAACATAACAGACAGCGATTCACAAATACGTAATATAGAAAAACTTGTAAAACTGTTGTAAGTTCTATTTTTTCTTTCTGTTTACAATCGAGTGAATATTTTTATGTAAAGAGTCTTTCGATGTAGAAACCTTTAAGTTGCAATAATGTAGCGCAAGGATCTCGGTATTTATTTATATTTGGTAGAGCCATTTTTTTTTTTACAGATCATTACCATTTCACTTGTTATTTTAGTCTTATTTTTAATTATACCTCGGTCATTCTCTCAAGCAAAATTATATCTGCTTTTTTTTAAAACTTATACAATACTTGTATAACAAGTATATACTGTATATTGATATTTTTTTTTAACTAAAATATTAATACATGCTATATATTTGGTTTTTTTTTTAATAAACTAGATTTAGGCTTTTGTACTAATTTTGTAAAATAGTTTAAATTTTTTTTAAAAAAATTATAAATTTAATATTTTATATCTAAAATCTATTAAATATAAGGAGTCAATATAGGATACTATATAAGCTAGCTTAATATGAATTGCTAGTTGTTAATTAATAATTAACAATTAGCTAATTATATTAAATTAGTTTACAGTATATTTTTATGTTGATTTTTTAAATTAAATATACGTATACAGTATTCAGGGCCCAATGAAACTGCGAATGGAGCCAATGAAGCTTTGAATGGAGTCAATGGATACTAGTTTTTTGGGTTCCATTCACGTAACCATTGGGCTCTATTGACTCCATTGCATTGCCAACCCTGACAGCAGGTACACGGAAAAGTGATATTTATAACTTAAGATTTGAAATTCCTATAAATAAAATCGCATTTTTTCTGTCCCTGCCTGACATATTTTAAAATAATTTAATATTATTGATTTTAATATTATTAATGAAAAAAATTTTTTAAATATGAATTTATTAACATATTTTAAGAATATTGCTAACTTACGCCCTGGCAATATCGCCTAATTATATCTATAATAACTCTAAATTTTATTATGAAAACTAAACTTTATATATACTACTAACTAAAAATGGTTAGCACTAAATGTTACCTATATTAGGGATGCAGGAACATGAGACATAGGATTACGTCAAAAGTCGTAACCGATACTTGTCGCGACTAAGCCTTTGACCATAACTCTACTATTAGACGTGATGCAGGATGTGATGCAGGATGTGATGAATGTAATGATAAACATATTTTAACTTTTGAAATAAAATAAATAAATAAATCGTACGAAAATTGAAAAATCAAACCTTTCTTAAGAAAGTCAATAAATTAAAAGTGAAAATTATTAATAAATTAAAAGTCGTTTAAATGGATTCTGGCAATCTCATATCATTAGAACCTTGTGCCGATGCTACTTCGTCTAAATCAGAAACTAACAATGATCGGCCTAAAAAAATTCATTATCCCGAGAGAATTTCAAATAGATTGGGTTTGATACTTTTTAATTAGTCTTCATATCGAAGGTTTAATATACGAGAGTGATTGGTATCGTCGAACGTTACGACAATATCTAAAGTTATGACATAAGCCAAAGTTATGGCATATCACTGACATTCAGTTGTAGCTTTTTGACGTGTCGGCGGCCACGTCTTGTGGATACTACAAAAATATTACGACATGGATCATATGTCTGCAACTATAATCCTAACCTTACTATAACCCTAACCCCTAATAACAATTGTATCTTTTCGAAAAAACTATAACTAACTAGGTGATATCGCTAGGGGCATAAATTAGTCTTATTTTATTTTTAAATATTTTTTATAAAACTATTGTAACTAGAAGTCAGAATTTACTTTTGTAACTAAAATAATATGATTAGTGTCGTAGCTGATGCTGAAATTTGGTCCTGAATTTTTAAATTTTTTGGGGCATTTTTTTCATTTTTTTTTAGGACTAGGTCAGGGTTTAGAGTTAGATTTGATATTTAAAAAGTATAGATAGATTTTAGCAGGGTTCATGTTTTTTAAATAGAGACTTCAAAAAATCTCAGTATCAGTCGCAATAAATTTAGTATTTATCACTAGTATTAATACTACTGCCTCTTTTATCAAAATTTAGAGTTAGGGCACAATTTTAAACCAAGGTTAGGGTTAGATATAGAGGTCTAAATTTTAGTTAGAGATAGGTTTTGAGGATTCTGAATATTTTTATTTAGTATTTTATAATATATATATATATCTGATATAGTGACTTAGTGAAGTGGTCTAGTCATCACCCCACTAAATAGCAAATTTAAAGCTTGAATCCCACAGATGACGATTTTAAAAAATAATTTTGTGATACAATAATAGCTATTTAATGATTAGTTGGATTTAGAAATCTGTAATCTTAGTAACACTATCTAGAATAGGAGCTTTAATACAAAAAAATTCAGAGAACTGAAATAATTAAAACCTGTTTGAAAAGTTCCGAGTAAAGAAATTTTTGACAATACTACAGAAGGGCCAAAAATTTTGTCTTTTTCTACAATTTGAGTAAATCATGGCTAACTGATAATTTGAAACTTGAAACTAAAATTAAAGAACTAAATGATTAGATTCTTAAATGATTAGATTCTTAAATAGAGAAATACACCAGCCTAGCTACTAGATCTATTGTATTGGAGAAAAAAACATATAAAAGAGTGTTAGTAGAAACCAGACAAATTGTTTTTAGTAAATTTTTTTAAAACTTTAAATTAAAATATTTTAACAACAACTATTAAACCAAACTTAATAAATTTTTTTTTTATTATAATTCTATAACTAAATAATATTAAAATAAAAAAATTTATCAAGTTTGGTTTAATAGTTGTTGGGATATTTTAATTTAAAGTTTAAAAAAATTTATTTAAAAACAATTTGCCTGGTTTCTACTAACATTTCTCCATATACTCTGAAAATATATACCAAGAAAAAACAAGCTAGAGATACTAAAGTAAAGCCAAAATCGATTTTTTTAGACTATTAACTAGAAGTAAGCAAGAAACTAGTAAAAAATCCAAAAAAGAAGAAAATCTAAATGTGGGTATCAAGTTGTTATAAAGCAAAAGTAAATAATAAACAACTAGTTAGAAAAGTTGTAGCTTGAAATACAGATCATGTTATAGTAGTATTATAAAAGATAGCATGAAAAATGAATATAGTAATAATAACATAACAGATACTAATTAAAAAGAAATATTGGACAAAATTCAAAATCAACTCTTCCTGATAATCATTTTTACTACAAAAAAAAATCCAAAATTCTTAAAAATACTAGCGTCTATAAAAGTTAAAACAGTCAGGGAAATAGTTCTTAAGCTCTGTAACTCAGCAGTTGTTATTTAGAGGTAGTTCTCATACACTACCTGCTAACTTCCTCAGAGTTTATCACTTACTGCAAGGGCTAGATACTTGTCGTTTAGAAATAGTTCTTATATGCTATTTGTTAACAAGCCCAGAGTTTATCACTTACCTGGAAAAATAAAGAGAGTACCTGCGTTTTTCTATAGATGTAGTATGTTGAATAAAGAAAATACACACTTCTTTACTAAACAAAACAAAGTGGTTTTATCTCTTTTCTCTGCCTCCTCACTGCTCTTCCAAAATTTCTCACAAAAGTAGACAAAATGGTTTACCCCCTCCAAAAGATCGGCATTGTTTACTTCTTCCAAATCTGGACAGTTCCGGCAGACTGCAATTATGTGTCTGGTTTGTTTGTTTATAGTCCGTGCTGCTTTATGTAATACCGAGGTTAGCCGCTTATGTTGTTTAGAAGTCCAGATGACCTAGTTAGAAAATTTACTTAATAAGGCGAAGTTTTACACTAGAGATATACAAATATCATATTTGTTATATAATTTTTTTAGCCTGGCATGGGTAATAGTAGTGCTAAAAAAGATGGAATTTTCTGCTATTCTTGTTGCTATCTTTTTTTGTCATTTTCTCTTTTATATTCCCTTTCATATATATTTTCTTTTTCTTTAATTTCTTTGTTTTTTCTTTTTCCTTTTTTTTTTGTCATATTCGTTTTCTTTTTGTTTTTGTTGTTTTTATTTCCCCCATTCACTTTGTCTTTTTAAAAAAGGTAAAATGTTAAGAAAAAGGCAATTTTGACAAAGCTAGCAGTAAGCTTATAGTGATTCTATTGGAAAGCCATCTAGCAAGTTAGATGCCAGAGATGAATGAATTATTGTTGCAGCAGATTGCACTTGGGCACCATTACAAGCAGCCAAGTAAGTCTTTATTGAAGAGTAAGAGGGTAGAAGACATTGAGTTTATTGCAGGCTTTTTGTTCTAAAACTATGTATTTAGATTATACATTCCTAATACAATAAAGGCAGAATTGCCAAAGGTTAAAAAAAAAAAAAAGAAATATTAAACATATAGACAAATATATATAAGATATAAACCACTTAATTAGTTATACTTTAAAAATATAATCAAATTTTAAGATAAAGTATTAAATTTATAGGTGTTGCAAAATCTATTAATATATAGTGAGTTATATTTTGGTTAAGTTAAAAAGAGAGTGATAGTTATAACAAAAAGTTTAAATAAATAATTTATAGCCAAATTGCAAATACAAGTATTTAATATAAAACTTTTAAACAAACTATTTAAAGTAGGTACAAAAGTATATATATAGCTAGTTATATTTTTATTTTTATTTTTATTTTTTTTGGCAATCTCAAGAAAGTATTAAATTTGTACAAGTTACTAATTATTTTTAGCTTCTAGTATTGCTTTCTTATACAATAAAAACTCATATAGCTATCTTATTACCTGCAATATTTGCTAATCTTTGGTATTTAGTGATTTATCTTAACAATATGTTTATTTATTTCTAGGATCCTAACTTATTAAAGCTTGTCTATCAAATCACTATAGGCCTATTGCTAGCTTGTCAAGATTGCTATTTCTTTTTTTTAAAAAACTTTTTTTATTTAGATCTAGGCAGAAAAGTTAATTCTTTACTTTTGTACAAAAAGAAAACAAATTGTTATATTTATAAAAAAAAAAAAAAAAATTTAGAAAAAGAAAATAAAAAAAAAAGAAAAAGAAAAAATATATATAAAAGAAAAAAAAAAGATTCTAAATACTATTCAATTATAACTAGAGAAAGATGAAAAAAGTATAAAAGAAAAAGAAATAAATAGTCTATTATACTATTATAACTCATAAAGAGGAGGGGTATTGTGGTGAAGTTAAAATATTTTCGATCATAACATATTAATACTATGATCAAAGTTGAATGATTTTGACATCATCTGATTTGCCTCATCGAGCTGAGTTAAATAATATCAAAATCATTCAGTTCTAATTACTGGACCACAAAATATTTTAATTTGATTAAATATTTAATCATGGGGATATTATGGCAAATTAAGAATATCTTGTATTTCCATGATTAGAACCAAATAAAATTTCAGACAAAATTTATATCATTCGATTTCTCTTAATGAGAGGAACCGAATAGTATAAATTTCATTCGGTTCTAATCATAAGAACACAAGATATCCTTGATTCATCACAATATCTCTTTGTTGTTTAATATTATAAATAGAGATAATATGACAAATTAGGATTATTTTATAATTCTGTGATCAAAATCAGATAAAACTTATACCATTCAATTCCTCTCAGCAAGTAGAATCGAATGGTATAAATTTCATCCAATTTTGATTATTGAATCCCGAGATAATCTGATTCACCATAATACCCCCCTTTGCTACAATACCCCTTATATAATTAAAAAAATTATATACCAGATACAACATTTGTATATTTTTACTGTAAGTTTATGCCTTAATATTAATTTCTCTCTAATTTAACTTTAGATATTTCTATAAATCTAATTTATATCTTGAGTCAGGTGCTATTACCATCTAATATCGGGAGGATTAAATAAGTGCAAATCTGCAAAAACCTGTGAAAATGCAGATTTTAGCAAAATTTTTTGCAAAAAACTACAAAATTTTTTATATTTTGAAATTTTGCACAGAACTGTATTTTAATTTCTGTGGTTATAGCTGGTGAGTCTGAAGTTTTGTACAGATTTTCATTTAATTTATTATTTAATTTTTTTGCAAATCTGCGCAAAATAGTACTAAAAAATTTCTCCTGATGAAGAACCTGTATCTCAAGCTGCCTGCTGCTGCTATTAGGATTCCTTTTTTAACCAAGACTCATTCCAGTATCCAAACATCATATCTATCTGAATGTATCTATATATCCTCCATTTAATTTAAATTCGTAATAATCATCTCGATATGTTTATATATATTGAATATTTACTTTTACAAAATTGTTATATTTAATAACAATTGAAAAGTTGTAATATACAGTATATTAATATATTTAATATGTATTTAGGTTTTTATATATGTTTACTAATACATCCACATCTAAATTTTTTAAATTTAAATATTAAACATAGTTATTAAAGCAATTAATAAAACAGTATAATATGATTTTAAGTAAATATAGTTTAATTTTTATTTATCAAAAAGTATTAAAACATGTTTTAATAACATTGCTATATAAGCATCTAAGTTAATCAAAATATCTTTGCCTATGCTATATAGGAGATGTCTATAATTTATATTAGTATTGTTATAAGGATCCTAAAGATAATACAAAAATAATACTATCTTCAAGATCTCTATTTTTTTACAATACTGTACTAGTTTAATGTAAATTATGGATGTTTCTATATATCAATATCTATATATGTATAAGCATGCTAAATATAAAATATTTTGTATATTTATTATAACATTCAATAATTAATGTAATATAATTTTAATGTAGTTTAATTTTTATTAAAAAATAGTTTATTATAATATCACTAAGTATTTAGATTAACTAGAAATATCTTTATCTAGAGATTTAATTGAAATTGTTATTTTACTATACTTAATTGTTATTACAATATCTTTTTTTTTTTTTTTTTTTTTAATATTTAAGGTAAGACCTTGCTCTTATCTTTATTAAACTTAATGAAAACTTTTTACATG
>CAJVPY010001345.1:0-19869 GCA_910591965.1 Dentiscutata erythropus | reverse complement strand
ATGACTCCATTCTGAACTTTTTTTGAACAATATCGACAAAAGCTGAACAAAAGCAGACAAACTTTTTTTATAGGGAGAATAAGCATAGAAAAGCTAACGGCAAATTGTGCGATAATTAATACTTAACCGTCACTTTATTTAATCTACACCGACAAATTAGTATGGCACTGGGTTTTATAGTTTCAACAGAGTAAGGCTATTACAAATCGATTGGAATTATTCATTAAAAATAAAGCGCCTTTTTCAACCAATCAATACAAACCACTACAATGATTGGAATTACGAGCTTATAACTATGCTGTGACCTTAGTTTATGTCTGCCATAGATTAACGTTTATTTAGCTTTAAGCAGTTACGATCATTACCTTTTATCAAGTGCAATTAAAGATATTTAAAATTAACCATTTAAACTAAATACTGTATTTATTAATAAAGCATTATGTACGGTAATTATGAACTTGAATAAAATTTATTTTTATTCGTTGGATTAGCACCTTTTTATATAAATAAAACAAATAGTAAAACAGTAACTTTGAACCCTGTTAATAATAGTAAAAGTGAAATCTAACCCTAAAAAAGCTTTCAATGAAGCAGTAATTAAGACTAAACAAATAATTAAAACATTATCTAAAATTTATGATGTACAGATTATTAAAACAAAACATTATCTAAAATTATGATATAGAATACAATGATTTAACTACTTTAGTGATAATAATATTCTACTTAATAGTCATCTCGTTCAATTCATCATCTTTTAAAATGAATTATAATGCAAGGTTATTTTTTATGACAGTAATACGAATTTATTAGAGATGCGCTAAAAGCCATAAACTACAAAGCTTAGCGAATTTTGTTATATAAATGACGTAATCACTAATATGACGTAATCATTAATAGTTGTTTCGTCAGCACGAATAGGTACATTATTTACCCGATAATTGTTTCTGTTCTCTAAATAATTTAAATTTATAGTTACTAAAGGGAAATGTACAAATTTATAATAATAATGTAAAAGTAACTTACATTTCGTACCATTCAATAGCTTTTTGTTAATCTTTTGCTACTCCTAACCCATTTCGATAACAATGTCCGACACGATTCATTCCAATGGCAAAACCCATTTCAGCAGATTTTCTATAATGAGTGAATGCCTTATTTTCGTTCTTTTCAACTCCAGTTCCAAATTGATAACAATGACCAACATTAAACATTCCTACAGCATTACCCATCTCGGCAGATTTTTGATAATAAATGAAGGCCTTATGCTCATCCTTTTCAACACCAATTCCATGACGATAACAGTAACCGACATTATATATTCCATTAGAATTACCCATATAAGCAGACTTTTGATAATAAATGAACGCCTTATATTCATCCTTTTCAACACCAATTCCATGACGATAACAATGACCAAGACTATATATTCCATTAGAATTACCCATATTGGCCGATTTTTGAAAATGAATGAACGCCTTACGTTCATCCTTTTCAATTCCAACTCCATTTTGATAACAATAAGCAACGTTGTATATTCCATTAGCATCACCCATATTTGCAGATTTTTGATAATAGATGAACGCTTTATGAACATCTTTTTCAACCCCAATTCCATTTCGATAACAATTTCCAACATGATTTATTCCAGTGGGATGACCCATATCAGCAGATTTTTGATAATAAATGAATGCCTTAAGTCCATCCTTTTTAACTCCAATTCCATTTTGATAGCAGTAACCTGCATTATATGTTCCATTAGTGTCCTTCATATCTGCTGATTTTTGAAAATGAATGAATGCTTTACGTTTATCCTTTTTAATTCCAATTCCATTAAGATAGCAATTTCCAACATTATACGTTCCGCCGGCGTCTCCCATCTCTGCAGATTTTTTGTAATAAATGAATGCCTTTTGTTCGTCCTTTTTAACTCCAATTCCATTTTGATAACAATGAGCAACGTTGTTTATTCCGGTGGGATGACCGATATCAGCAGATTTTTGATAATAAATGAAAGCACTACGATCATCTTTTTCAACCCCAATTCCATTTCGATAACAATATCCAACGTTGTTTACTCCAGTGAGATGACCCATATCAGCAGATTTTTGAAAATAAACGAATGCCTTATGTACATCCTTTTCAACCCCAACTCCATTTTGATAACAGCAACCTACATTATACATTCCACTAACGTCATTCATATCTGCCGATTTTTGAAAATGAATAAATGCTTTGCGTTCATCTTTTTCAATTCCAATTCCATTAAGATAACAATTTCCAACAATAGTCATTCCGCTAGCGTCTCCCATTTCTGCAAATTTTTGGTAATATGTGAACGCCTTGTGTTCATCCTTTTCAACTCCAACTCCATTAAGATAACAATAAGCAACATTATTTATTCCGCGCATGTCTTCCATGTCCGCGGATTTTTGAAAATGAATGAATGCCTTACGTTCATCCTTTTCAACACCAAATCCATTTCGATAACAATATCCAAGGTTATTCATTCCAGTAGGATGACCCATATCAGCAGATTTTTGATAATAAATGAATGCTTTATGTTCGTCCTTTTCAACACCAATTCCATTTTGATAACAATAACCAACATTATACGTTCCAACGGCCAAACCCATATCAGCAGATTTTTGATAACAAATGAATGCCTCATTTTCATCCTTTTTAACACCAATTCCATTAAGATAACAATTTCCAACACTATACATTCCAACAGCTAAACCCATATCAGCAGATTTTTGATAATAAATGAATGCTTTATGTTCGTCCTTTTCTACACCAAACCCTTTTTCATAAAATTGACCAACGTTAAAGGAACCTTTAGCGTTTCCCATCTCTGCAGATTTTTGGTAATAAATGAATGCTTTTTTTTCATCTTTTTCTACTCCAATTCCATTTTGGTAAATACCTCCAACTTCAAAATTATATATTCCAACGGTATTTCCCATCTCTGAAGAGAAAAAAACTAGACATTCGAATCCGCGTTTAAATATATAGTCCTTAAACTCGCAATTAGTTTTGCATTAATATTTGGTAATACGAGCAATGTACTATATGAAACGTAATAAATATTTTTGGAATACTAAATAAGTATGTACCAATAAGGTGTTACTTCAATTTATAAAATAAAACATAACGAAGATCATATATAGTGATCGTTAGACTTTTTATATATATATATGGATATAAATTTAATAAGTAGTTAAATTTGAATATAAATGTCTTGGACGTCTTTTTAAAAAATTATTACAAAAAAGGCTTTATTACAGTATGAAGCTAGTGGAGCTTCATTTTTAGCAAATACACATAATAAATTTTATCAGTTAGACCGAAAATTGTAATTAAATTTTAATACCCATAAAAAATAAAAAAAAATCCGAAATTAATGATATGCCCCTAATTAATATTTGATTATTATTAATTCAAGTAAATGATGTAGTGCAAAATTTATCGTAGAATAAACCGTTATTACTTTTGTAACACTATATCCAAACAATGCAAATTCATTAATGTGCCAGATTAGTGGCGCATTAATCAGCCCAAGTAATTGTGCCAATTAAAAAATTCTAACAATAACAATGAAATTATGAGAATTATGACAATTCGTCAAAGTTCTAATATAGTACGCATATAAAGAAAATATTTGCCATAAAAGTATGATAATAAAGCTCAAATAAACAAATATGCAGCCAATAAATACGTACTACATAGTTTATAGAAAACAAATTCTCTAAAGAAAAAGCTTTTCTTATAATTTACGCTGAATCGTATCTTAAAAAAAGAATAGTAGTATTCTTTATTGTTAAAGAGGTTTCACTTTTTAAACCCAAATTTTATAAGCTTTGTTAATCTTGCATACTTCCGAAAATATTGTAATGTACTTACAGATCAACTCTCTTTATAATGAGTCTTTTATAATGAACGAACCAAAAATTTTAAATAATAATAGTTCTGTATAGAGAGAATCATATTTCTGTTACATCTTTAATTTACAAAAGAAAAACAGAAAACCTTCAAAGTACAGGACGATTGAAGTAGCACACGATGGAAGTTTTCAATCAAAAAGAAATTTACGAATGTACTGAAATGAAAGAAATCATTGTGGCTGATTAATGTGCCACCAACCTGGCACGCTGTCAAACAGACATAATTCAAATAGAATTTAGACGATAAATTTTATGATGGCAATCCCGCAGGTCACGTCCGTCTATTCGGTTTTAACGTTAGTTTTATGGATAGTATATTATTAAATATGTATGTACTCTAACATTTATTGCACATGATCAGGTGATATAACGTAAAGGAGGATATTATGAAGGTGTAAAACATTTATTAGAGTTTACCAATACTGAATGAAATTTTTTAAAAAGTTTGCTAGTTGTTTTTTTATGAATTATTTTTATAATAGCTTGTCTGTTAACAACAATAATCTAAATTGTATAATAATAAACTTTTTAAAGTATTTAAAATTGACGAGAAATGATTTATTGGATAGTACGAAAATAGATTAAATTTATGAACTTTACTAAATAAGGCATCGTTGTTTATACTTTGCAATATTTGATATTATAATTGCTTTTTTCAACAAAATAAAATGCAAAAAAAATTTTTTAAAAAATTTTAAATTTTAATTGATTCGTTTTTTTTTAAAAAAAAACAATACATCAAATGTTAATAATAACCTATTAAAAACACTTATCAACAATAAAGCCATTAAGTTTACAAACTTTAAATACTTCATATTCATCTATAGAAAACCAACCATTTATGGATCTAATTGCTTTTTCATAAGCATCTTTTTCACAATGCCATTTTTTAAGATAAGTAACATTACTATTTCCCATTCCAAGATCATTATTACTAAACCATGGACCAGAAAATTTTGAACTATGAGAGATAGCACGTGAAGCAATGCACACACGGCTAAGAATAGAATTTTTTAAATTACCATTTTTTAAAGAAAAAATAAAACTATTAGGAGTAGTAGCGAATTCATCATTATTATTAACTTTCCAAATAAGAGGATTGTAACCACCAATTATTTCATCTGTATCTTTGACTTTTAATATAATAACGGTACCTGGTATATTATCACATAACTTATGAAAAGCTTCACCACTAAACCCATCCCTACTACCTCTAAGTAAAAGTTTAAAATTATAAGGAATTTCTGCAATATCATAAATTGAAGAACAACGATCAATCCAGGAAGAAATTTCAGCAACATGTTGTAAAGTAATTATTGAAGAAGAAATAGTAATAATGGGAACACCTTGAGCCAAAGCTTTTTTACGAGGAGGTAAAACAGGAGAAGTTATAGGCATATTTGGAGCAACAAATTTTATCATAATATCTTCCTATAAATTCTTTTCAAGAATATTTTGATAAGGTTTGACTTTTTTTATAATATCTTCGCTCTTCTTGCTCCCATATTGGTGTACACAGCTTTCCCTATATATTGATACCTTACAGCACAGCTGGATCTATCGAATCTCCAGTTGTTATCTGCAGTGTACCACCTACTTTATACAATGCTCCCATAGTTGGTATGATTGACTGTAGCATGGACGCCGAAGCTTCCTATTATAACTTATATTATATGGGTGTACTACTGATGATCATTTTACTTCTAGCTTGGTGATGCAAGAGCACCTGGAAGCTTGACTTATAGCACATCAGTATGGCACATATCATTGACGTTGTGATATGCAGTGTTTTCTTATTAGTTTTCCAATTTTCCAATTTTGTATGCCAGAGGTGTTCCTTTATTTGGTAAAGCCATCCTTTTAGCACAGCCCTCTTGCTGTATTCGCTGCTTTTCTCATCACTTCCAGATATGCTGCATTTAGCTGTCCTCCCAATTAAGATCCCCAAAACTGCCTTAGGGTTGTTGGTGCTACCTAGTCAATCGAGGATTTACATGCACAGCCTTAAACACATAAATATTTACAATCTTCTTTTAAATACAAAATTAATTAATTGATGATCCGTCACTCAATCGGAGAAAAATGTGATGCAGATCACTTATAACACAATGTCGAATTGAAATTTTTAGCTTATAGGTAAGGTTATAAAATTTTTAAGCAAATTCAGTATTAAAGTAGCACAAGCGATAGAATAATACCATAAGCTTATAATTATAAAACTATTAAATATCAATCTTCTTTTTTGAAGAACTTTACTCAGTAAGCACATGGCATTTACTAAGTAAAGCCCTATATTAATTAGATACCAAGGTAATTCGTAAAACGTCCTTCTTGGCTTATTTTACAACAAATTTATTAATTTTTTTTTATTTTTAAGATTTTTAGACAGATTCAACAGATTGTTTACTATTCTACGTTGTAATGGTACGAGATCTTAAATATAGTAGATTCTAATACTGTAATATATGATGCGATTATACCAATATTCATATTACATAAACTCCTTTTTTTTTATAGCCGTTGTTCCAGTGCTGTCTAGGTGTACTTGGTTTTAAAAGTAGAAAACCGATACACAATGTGAAAAAAACCCACCAACTTCTTTGGATCTTAAGGTGAAAAGGATTAGCAAACGCAATATACTGTACAAAGAATAATGTTCTTTGCAGGTGCACTTTTCAAAAATGCTACATTGATCTTGTTAGATTCGGATAGTAAGTGTGGAAAAAGCATTATTAGCATGCACTGCGCAAGAACACCACACTAACTTGTTTGTTTGAATTAGATATAGGGAAAAAGCATTTTTGTATTTTAGACCTAGGATCGGTATTTGGTTTCGAAACCTGTTAGAAATGTGCAGATTGCAGCCAGGTATAACACATCTAATGCACATGTGACTCTCAGAAAACGTGGACAAGAATATCGATGATTGCATTAAAGAACTTTAACTTAAAGCTGCATAAAGACATAATTGCTTGCTAAGAGAAGTAAGTTAAAAATACCTGGGTATTGCCAGAGTAAAACCATGCTTTGGGCTATTTAAAATTTTGATTATAATATGAGTGTTGCAATGCTCATATCAGCCCAAAGTGTGATTTTCCTGGTGACGCCATTTGATCATTTTCATTGTTATATAGTATATATAACTTTGTTTTAATACTTACATATTTAATAAGTTTGTAGATCATGTATAGTTAAAGGATAGTGATTTTAAAAGTACATGGTATAACTCAAATATCACAACAAAGGAATATATGTTAGTATTTGATGAATTTGGTTCTAAAAGAAGAGATTGTGCAAATTGTGAATGACATAACACTTGTAATAATATAGAATCAGAGTTGTATTTATCTGTTGTCAAAAAATAGCAGCGATGGTAACGCTAGCAGAACATAAGAATTGGAGTTGAAAAGGATGTACGAAAAACTCATTAATTTTCAAAAGTCTGGATGAGAATGATGGAGCATATAATCTAGGTAAGAAATTGATTTATTTTAATAGAATTGAAGTTGAAAAGATGAACATAAAGCATTTCATCTATAACCAACAATTAGCAGGGATGAATTATGCTAGTTGAACATTTAATATTGATTATTAACATGACGAAAGAATTTTTTGGAGTTAAAAAGGACGAACATAACACATTCATCTGTTGTCAAAAATCAGCAGAGATGGGTTACACTAGTGGAACATAATGTTAGATATTGTTACGTTGAAGGAATTGTTTTTAAAAAGAATGAATATAGGGCTTTATCCATTTCATAAATCTGCAGAGATAAGAAATGCTGATGGAACATATAATCGGGTAAAAAATTGGTATTTTAATAGACTTGAAGTTGAAAAGGATGAACATAAAGCAGCTGCCTATTATCAAAAATCAGCAAAGACAGGTGATGCTAGTTGAACATTTAATGTTAGACATTGATATGATGAAAGAGTTGGAGTTGAACCATTCATTTTCAAACATAATCCAGGTAAGAAATTGATTTGTTTTTAATGGAATTGAAGTTGAAAGAATGAACATAACACATTTATCTGTTGTCAAAAATCAGCAGTGATAAGTAATGCTAGTAGGATAATTATAAGTTATCGTAAGAGGGTAAAAAAATATTAGCACAGTAGTACGGGCATAGATCAGTGGATGAATCAAATATCTTTCAGGTGTTTTTGGGCCACTATCGTGTACTAAAACATCTGAAAAATATTTGATTCGTCCACTGATCTATGCCTGTACTACCGTGCTAATATTTTTTTACGAGTGCTGATAGAATACATAATTGGGTAAATTATTTTAATAATGTAGTGAAATCATTCAAAGAAAGATTTCCATTGAATCATTAAAGGTAGTATCTTATTCAGATTTTTGACAACACGGCTTTTTGAAATTTCTTGATCATATCACATTTTTTACAACTAATCCTCTTAGTTCAAGAAATCTGCACAACAAACCTGGCAGTTTACGAACTAACTTTGATCACTAGAAAGGAGATACACTCTAAATTTGGGGTTAGCAGTGTTGGCATTGGACATATGTTCAATAATTTAAAAAAAATATTGGACATATAAATTTTATATGTTAAATCATTTTCAAAAACATCGGACATATGTTCAATGCCAACACTGAGGGTTAGATAGTTAAAAAGGGGAGCTTTTTTGTTAGAGCACTTGATAATATATTTATGTAGCCATTAAATAGTTGTATTATATGGTTAGTTAATAAAGAATCTATAATTGAATAAATACAACCAATTATACTATAATTCAAATTATAATTATAAAATGATTTTTTTATTTTTTCAAATCTTTTTGATTTTATATATATTTAATATTTAATAAATAGATTCTAAACTAGAGAATGGGTGTGCTGGGTTGTGTGGGCTCTAAACTAGCAAGTAGGGTAGGGTTTAAACTAGCGGGTAGTTGGACTCTAAACTAAACTAATGGGTAGGTTAAATCCTAAATTAATAAGTAGAAGTGTTTCGAAGTAATGTGTAAGTAAATTCTGTAATAGTAGGTGGTGTATATAGCTATGTTCTAGATTGTATATTTACTATAAAATGAATTCAGAATTGTAAGCGGAAGACTAATAGCTTGGTGGTTTGAGACGACTATGTAATATTTAAAAAAGGTTTACTTGTTGGGTTGCTATACAACATTACAAAATAAACTAACCAGACAAAAAAATAACAAAAAAAACTATATACAATTAGGGATGTTAAAGGTTTGACTCAACTTCAAAAGTCAAGCTGCAAGCTAACATAGTAATCGGGCTATCTACAGTATTATAACGAATATGTATTCTATAGAAAATGGTATATAAAATAAAAAAAACATCACATTTACAAATTGGGATTTTCATTAATTAATTTGCATCATAATTACTTAGTAAATGTAAATCATTTTCTCCAATTGACTCATGGATTGTCAATTAAGATAAATATAAAAACTAAATTTATAAAATTTTTTAGTTTTTTAGATAATTAATATTGGAGGTTTTGAGTAATAGATAATAATATAAACTATATTAAAAACTAACTATATATAATTATGTATTAGATTAAAGAAAAATGAAATACTTGTTTTATAAAAGATACTATTCTTATAGTTTTATAAGAAAATAATTATTATATTATAGATATATATCAAAGCTATTATTGCTATTACAAATATTTTGTTTATATAGTATAACAATATATTAAAAGAAAAAATATTATACTTGTTATTGACAATTAGCCTAAACAAATTTGTCTTAAATAGCAATTTTATATTATTTGTTTTATTATAAATTATTAAATATTATTAACTAAATATTATTTTTTCTTTCTATTATCCTTTAAACCATCTAGTAGTCAAATTTGTCTGCTAAAATTTTTTTGCTAGATTTTTTGAAATTACATCTAATTTTCATAAGCATCACTTACCTTTTTTCTAAAAAAAATAAAAAACTATAACTTTGCAGATCTGCTTGTAATTTTGTATTATATATATTAGTTGTATAATAAATATAACCTTTATATGAACTTCTGTATTTCTTTAAAAAAAAAAGATTATTATTAAATTTTAAAAAAAAATTTCTATTATATCAGCTATGACTTCTTTGCCCCTATCTAATAATAATAATAGCTATATATTTTTTGAGAATAAGAAAGGCTTTATACCAATTCTTATATTATATTGAAATTTTTTAAAAAGCCTAAAATCAAGCTTAAGCAATAAAAAAGAAAAGAAAAAGAAACCCAAAAAGTTTTTAAATAACAAATATTCAAGTATTATACAAATATTACATCACTGCCTTTAATTTTAAACTTCTAGTTCATATTAAGTCACTTTATTAGAGGCTTATTAATTTACTAGCAAATTATGAAGCCAGTTTTTCAAAATCAGTTAATCTTTTTTTCTTTTTTTTACAAATATTTTATTGGATTAAAATAGTGATTAATACGAATATATATATACTAATTAAGATGTTAATATTATTATTAGCAAACAATAGACTAATATAAGTTACAAAAAGCTAATTACTGTATCAAAATCGCTATTGTTATCTATTAGAGCATTTTTAAGCTGCTTTCTCTTAACTAATATTAGAACAAGGATCACAAGTTCCTTCTTCACCATTTTGAAACAAATATCATTAAAGCATTTTGAACAATAAAAAGGTATCTTCATATCTTCTTTCTTACTAAAACTATTAAAAACTATTTTGACAAGTTAGAGCTTTTGCTCTTACATATTCAAAATGGTTTGAAACAACTTTACACTCTTGAATTAAATATTTTGATTGATAAAATAATGCTAAAATTTTCTAAACAAAGCATCCACACTATTTAAATAAAAAACAAGCCAATTTTTAAAGGGTTTAAAGTTATATTACTTGTACTCTAGCTACATATACACTTTTTGCCAACTTTTTTTGTGAAATAGCAAAGTAAATAGGCTTAACCAAACTAAAAATCTGATTTATTATCTTGCTATATAGCTTTAATATAAAAGATTTTTTTAAAATATTTACATAGATAATTATTTTTCTAATGTTTTTCTTTTATATAATCTTTAATATAATAGTATTGAAGTTTGTGATTTTGTTAAAAAAATAGCGTCTAGTTTCTAAAAAAAAATAAAAATTGAAAAAAATATCCAACTTGATTGGAATATATATTCTGGTATTAAAATTAATAAAATATTAGCAGTATTTTGGCAAGACAATGGTTTAGTAATGATGCTGTCAACAATTTATTGTCTTGTTAGTAATTAATAAGAAGTTGTATGAAAAAGACAGTAGTCAAGAAAAATAAACACTAATATGACCAAGATACATGTAGTCTTTAGTGCTAAATTAAGAAAAAAACTAAAAATTTCTAAAATTATTGATAATTACAACTACTGTATAAATGGTATAAATATTGCTTACGATCTATAAATTCATAATAGTTACCAGTACAATTTACTAGTATAATTATTTCAAAAACACAAGAACTTTTTCTCGAGTAGATCTTGCCAAAAAAGAGTATATGTGGCAAGTGTTTTGATGATCTATGGTCAGGGTTTTGACCGAAACTTACTAAAAAAAAATTCAATGTAATGGTTTTACTATTACTCTAGTTACTCAAGGTATTATTTATAGAGATTTGCATTACTATTTGTAAAAATACAACATATTCTTAAATAGGAAAAACAAGGATCCAAACCTATAACGGTGTTAAAATAATTAATTAATTTATAAAGTTTGAAAATCATATGAGATGCAGTAAAGTATACAACAGTAAGCTCCAAATATATGAATTAACTCAAGACACAGAAAAAAATGAAAATTTGATGGTATTTTAATATGCAAATAATGGAAGTCTTATAAGTTTTTAAGATCAAGTTTTCAAGAACATACTCGGCAGATTAAATTAAAATTACTTATATATTTCATATATGATTTATGGAACATTCATAGTGCAGGATATTTCATTCACACTTTCACAGTGGTAATATTTCGCAACATGAAGACATTAGTAAAAGTCTGCAATCTTACACTTCAGATGATTCAGGTGCTATTTATAGAGTCATGCCTTATGTCGCACCAGAGGTTTTATCAGATCAAAAGTTTACACCAGCTGCAGATATTTATGGATTTGGAGTCATGTCAACTGGACAAAGACCTTTTGATGGTTGTAAATTTGATGATGAACTTACAGTAAAGATATGCTTTGGATTGCGGCCTGAATTTGCTCTTTGTACTCCTAATTGCTATATTGAATTAGATAAGCAATATATGGATTCTGATTCACAAAAACGGCCTACTGCTTGGAATGTTTATTATAAATGGAATAAAATTATAGAAAGTTCAGATGATGCAGATGAAATTAAAAAGAAATTCTTAGATGCCGATAAAATAGTCAAAAAAATTGCCAGTTATCTCGTCAAAACATCCTGATTAGTAAAATTATCAACACTCAAAGAATACCAGAAATTAGGTATTTATTTTAAAAATTACATTATATCACCTATTCATTTAAACCTAATTATGCTTATATTAGCAACTTTACGAAGTAAACCTATCGATTCTGTTGAAATTCCTGTTGGTAAGTACTAAATTAAACTTAAGTATTTATAAAATAAACAAATTTGTTACTAACTTTATATTGGTATTTAGATGATTGATTTAATCGCTTTAAAAATAATATAGTGTTTTATAGTAAACCTAATATTTTGACTCGACTAAGCCAAAATTTAAAATCAACTTAGCCGCTATACAAAATCGATAACCTTTGGTATGTAAAACAATATATAGTATACTCCAAATTATCCCAAACCCAATATTATAGAGTTGATTGATTGTCTAGTTTTTTTAAAATTCTCGACCATTTCCTGTATACATAACTAAGAACTGACTAAGACAAATTTTTAAAAAATCGACCGACTTAGTCGGTTAAATCGATTTATCGGCTAATGCCAAATCGACTACAATCACTAAAAGATATAAAATTTATTATTCTTATTATTTATAATTGTATTATCATATGAACAGAGGTCCAAAAATCCTCATTGATTGATTATCAGTAAGCATTTTAGCTTAATTTCATAATGTAGTTAATTATATTTGTTCATAACTAGAAGTTGATTTGAATAGTGTTGTTTTTGATTAGAGATACAATAGATTAGAGTTAGGGATCGGTTCTACATTCTTGATTCAAAATCAGACGGATGCATGAGTAATTTTATTATCTATTATTATAACTCGAATATAAAATGGATGTATAATTTAGAAATCGAAAAAAAAATATTTATCGAAAGCAAATACTGTATCATCACTTTATACAAATTTAGTAAAATCAGAAATTTTGTTCATTAATGCAACTCTAAGTTGGGAAATTTCACAAAAATACGTAATGTGCAATTCGACTAACAAAAAAATTTTTTCCAATATATTATAAATATATTATAAATTCTACAGCAGTTAATGTATTTATTATTGGTAAATAAATGATAATTCCATTTAAAATTTATATAATATACGTATACAGTATATTTTATCACTTTATTTAGGTAGTTGAGAAATAAAATAAAGAAAATGACATACGAGATGTCAAGATGCTATCATTATAACTTCAACAGAAACTATATTATAGATAGCTTATCCTATTTTTGCTTACGTGGCACTACACTCTGGACAATTAAGCCTTAACTCTTCTTTATCAGACGTTTTTGGTGTTGGAGCCTATAGCAAATCAAAGTAAATAAATCTATTGCATAAGTAATATAATAAGAAAATAAACAATAACAACATACTCTTGAAATAACGCGATCTATCATTTTGTAAAACCCGGTAGAGTGCTTCCACCATCTAATTTTTCCCAGGGGTGCTCATGACGAATTACATCTCTATCACGTTTATACACACAGATTTTTTTTTGCTTCGGGTCAATTAGCCAACCGAGTGTGACAGCCGTTCCAGGCGCAAAATAGTCATGCATAAATTTATGGTCCAGTTCTTCGAACTTTGATCTTTTTTCAGTGTCACTAACCTCAACTACCAAGGTAGGAGTAAAAGGCTGTCCTTGAAAACCCCAGCGTTGTGAATGGGTCAAGTTACATGATATATTTTTAGGTGTAAAAGAGACGTCAGGTGCCCTTATTGTTCTTCGGCCTCCAACATTGAAGTCAAACCCTCCTTGTGATGTTTTAATATCACCATTTTGTCGAGCAAAAAGATTCCATGTACAAAGTTGCCTGTTAATTTCTGCAACAACAACTTCAATACAATGAGTGGCTTGGGGTATTGCAACTAAATTTCCTTTTGCATTTAGATCGAAAAGATTGACAGGGTTATCATTAATTTCCAAAGTATGCGATTTTGGTTTGTCATTAATAAGTTCAAATTCGTCAATACAAGATGATCTTATATTACGCAAGATCTACGTACCATTTTGACATATATATATTTAATAATTAGGATAACACCCTTGATAATAAAATAGCCGATACAGTTTATATATCCCAAATATAATTATTATAATAATTATAGTCGAAGCAATACAGGTAATACGGAATGTTAAAAAACTTAAAGGCAATTTGCAATTCAAAATTAGCAAGAAACCACTAAAATCATAAAATATCATTTAATGAATTTAATCATTTTTAAGAGCATATGAACGAACTTGATTCATTGAGGTACAAAATTTTTATAGGGAGGTCACTAAAAATTATTAATCGTTATAGTCCGGTGTATAAAGAGTTGCATTCACAAAAAAAAGATATGACTATAGTTGTTTGGCGAAACCTAGGGGCTTTGCCAAAAAATTTTAAAAAGGTGAAACTAGCGAAGTTTGGTGAAACCAAAAATTGGCAAACAAATGAAATTGAAAATAGTAAACGAGCTCAATGCTACAACTATCATTTTTTTAAAGAAATGTGTAATTGAAGGATTCGATTATAAAATTTGATATTTATAGGTACTAGTGGGACTTCACAAGAGCGGTAGTAAATAATTCTAATGATGTATTAATTTATCTTTCAAGCGACCGCTTATCGAAATTATTTGACATGTTTTAGTTTCATAGTGTTGGTGGCAACGGGTCACAACACAGACCAACCAATCACCACCTAAAACAGAAACAAGACAACACAACCACCCTATATACTCGATACTAGAAGCGGATTACGATTTGGCCAGGTTAAGGCGTATCAAGTATATAGTGGGACCAAAGAGCGACTTTTATTGAGCAAACACTCCTCCCTTTTATTAGGGGCAAAACAAGCCCATATTTATAACTAATTTTACATGCGGGGGACAAAAAAGAACAGAATCGAATTCTAATCTAATTCTTCTTCTAATCTAAGATCTAAGCTAAACCCAAGCCCACTGCCACATCTACCTTTTTGGGCGATGCTTGGTCAGTGTTTTTGCCCTGCTGAGCGTCTCATGGTTTTTCTCCTTCGCCACAGCCGGGAAGTGCATTGTTCCGTGGTCTTGGGGCCATTTGAACGATATGATTATCGTACGCTTCTTCAGCGTTCTCCTTCTGAATTATTATGCCATTGGGGCTTTTCCAGGCTTGGCATTTGTTTGGGGCTTTTGGAAAAACTAAATTCTTCCGATTCCCCGCCGATTTCGTGGGCTCCGATTCGGGTCTTTTTTTTTTGTCACGTTTTCGGACCCGTGACGTCGATTTCGGCGCAGTGAGTTTCGTTGGGTTTGCCACCAACAATAGCCTGCTCTTACGATCATTGGCGATTCTCCAAAAATCCAGTAACAATTCTTAATGCCGTATAAAAAAAATAAAACAAAATAAATATCTATTGGATAATATGGATAATGGTATATAATGACGGTTATGAAGGTTTGCAGAATGGGATTGGTAATTACAGCTGTTTTCATAAATTCTGGGACACCTAAAAAAATTTGCCGATGGCCGAGTTCGATAAGTTATTGATTTCGGTATGATCAGTATAATAAAATAATGGGGAATTTACAAGTAAGGGCCTGAAAAGTGAAAATAATTACGGATAAGGGCCCAAATTAAAAATAATTACATATAAGGACCTGATTTTTGAAAAATATTACATATAGGGGCCTAAAATAAAAGCGCAACGCACGAAACTTATTCAAGATAAGTTTACATTATCAGGCGCATAAGAATGTAATCATTGATAATGTAATAATAGATTAATCATAAATCATAAATAAGAAGTGTCTTTGACTTCGTAAATACAATAAATTTCATTTATTTATAAAATTGCTAACAAACCATGACACTAAAACTTGAAATGACATTTACCGATATGAAAAGTGTTCGCTCAGCTCTAGAGAGTTATTCTGTTGAAACATTTTCGCCTTAAAGCACAGGACTAATAAACCCAACAAACTATTTGTTGTTTGTCCCACGAACAAAGACAGTGAATGCCCATTTATTGTTTCTGCTAACAAACGTAAAGATGGTTTTATTCATATCATAAGGCTAATTAATCATTAATCATGATCAAAATTGTCCAGCTTTTTCGGAAATGTTCAAAGCCTAACGCAAAATTATGCTAGTTTGAGCATTATCTTTTATATAGTATTTAAACGAAAGTGCTTATTTATCTATATAATATAATAAATGGGTGCCTTTGCGGATCACGTTTTTTCAACTATTGATATATTTGGGCCCCTATATGTAATATTTTTCAAAAATCAGGCCCTTATATGTAATTAGAATCGAAATATCATTGCTTTTGGAGATTCCTTTACTGGTTTGTTTATTAATGGGTTAAGATGTTTAATTATATTAACTGTTTTTGTTTAGATACTGGAAATGTTTATAAATTGACCAATAAAATATGGCCATCAAAGATTAATTATACTGGACATTATTGCAATGGAAAAATCTGGATCGAATATCTCGCTGATAAATTAAATATAGAATTAATTAATTATGCTTTTGGAGGCGCAACAACCGAGTAAGTTATCACGAATTAAAATATATTAATTGATTTAATATATGTTTAAACATTTCTATAATTTAACAGTTGTGATTTTGTCACGGGATATACTGAAACAAAGACCTGTAAATTTTATACACCCAGTATTAAAGAACAGGTTCAAACATTTATTTTCGATAATACAAATTCTGAACAATCTAACTCAAAAGATTTTAGTAAAACCATATTTACCGTATGTATTATTGTTTCAAGTGATAAATACTCGTTTATAATATTAACTTATAGATAATAGGTATGGGATACTGGAAATAATTATTATTTTTCCGATATGTCGATATCACCTATCGACTCGGTTAAATTGTTGATCAACATACTACATATTCTCGCGAAAAATATATCCACTGTATCTTTGTTATTAATACCTAATCTTCCAGACATATCGCGATTTCCAACTTTCAAGACTATGAACGAAACTGAAAGAAAAAGAATTTCAAAGATGATTGAGTTGCATAATAAATGTTTATTAGAACATTTGTTAAGATTTAGTAAAGAAACAAAAATAAATATTTTACACATAAGATGCGATAGGCTTTTAATATATTACAAACTGACTTTGGAATGAAAAAATTTGGAATTACAAATAGCATAGATGCGGCTACAAATATTTACGAACTTGATTTATGATGATAATATTAATAACCCTGATCAATATAAATGTGTCAAAGATAGTAATTCTTATTTTTATTGGGATGATTACCATTTCACCACTAAAATACATAGGATTATGGCAAATATTTGTGTTAAGACTTTAGAAATTTCTAATTTATTAACCAATAAAAATAGTAGTACGTTCTTATTTATTCGTTACAAATAAAAATTGATCTTATGATTTGGTCATGTGATAGAAGTATATAAAAAAAATATATTAATGCTTAATCAGCATGATTGTCGATCTTTCTCTCCATTGTCACTATAAACTATGATAAACTATGTCTATCTCTGAAACTAATACACCTGCATCTACCTCCACTAGTTTCACTGCAGCAGAAGAAAAAAATGTTCCCACCTTAGCTGAAATGGTTCGAAATTATAAAACAAAGGAGCTTATCGAATTTTTACGAAAAGAAGAAGACTTAGGTCTTGACGAAGATGACTTGGAAATTATTCGTAAGCAAAAAATAATGGGTCGTGACTTTCTTAAAATAACCGAGGAAAAACTTGGAAATTGGGGAATGCTTGGTGGTCCTGCAACTAGAATTGTAGACTTTATTAAAGAACTTAGCAAACGTAAATTAAAAGCCTTCTCCTCGTACAAGAGTTTGAAGGAAGTGTTGAAAAAATATGATATTGATGGTAACGGTATAGGCACGATACGTCAATTTTCACCGAGTAAGTTTTTAATACAGATATTTTGACATTACCGGAGCTGAGTTAACTTTTTTTTTCATTCCGTTTTTTAAGAAACCTATACACTCAAAGACGAAGACGATGAGTTGCAACAATGTATAAGGGAAATAAAACGCAGATTGGGAAATATGGGGACTGTACTTGCCGATAGCAACGAAGCTATGCGCTGTGAATATATCTCGACCATTCTTCATGCTTCTCTTTATATCGTTAAAGGAATCACAAACAAAGAACTTACCTTAGCTCCTCAACTCGAAATTGTTGGCGAAGAAAGTACCAGTAGAGTCGACTATGCGATTAAGGCCCTAGAAGAACTTATTTGTATCACAGAAGGAAAATTACATCAAGTGGTCATGGGGTTTGCTCAAAATTTGATCCAATGTGAAAGTGCATTGCAGACGAATAAACGTAAGAGAAAACGTAAGTCAAATGAAGAGTTTATGGACGATTATGACTATATCTATGGAATTGTTACGACAGCTACAGACTGGTATTTCATCCTTTATACCTCTGACGGAATATCTTGTACAAGCAAGAATCCTCTTAATATTCGTTTTACTGAGTCTGTTTTGAGAGAAGGTTCGGAGGAAGAAAAGGATGTATGTAAAAATGTGAAGCGGGTGATGGAGGTTATCGTAGGATTATTAAAGGATAGAATGGATGTTGAAAGGGAACCGGCAGCAAAAAAGCAACGGGTTCAAGAGTTTTTTGAAAATCAGGAATAATTACCTATAAATTATATGTAAGTACTTTAATTCTTTATAATCAAAACTTCATATCTATCTGACTCATTAAACAATTAAATATATCTTACCATTTTCTGGTTAGTTTTAACTGTCTTGGCGGTAATATGTCATTTACTAATTAAGTTTATATGGTAGAATAAGATAAGATAATTGAAAATATGTATAATTAAGCAAATAAGATTTTAAGTTTATTAATAATAAAGACTATTATGTTTTAAGATTAAGATTATTTTGATTATTTCAAAACCTATTTCAATTATTTCAATTTTACCTTTTCGTAAGTCACCTGAGATATACAGTAGACGATCATAGGGTTGTCCCGTATCTGCTAAAAGTCACCTGAGATATGTGGTGGACGATCGCAGAGTTGTCCCCCGTGTGCTCAACCCAGTGATTGACAGATTTGCAGGTATAGTATTTTATTACAGTTGACGATCCTAGGGTTGTCCCGTATGTGCTAAACCAAGGGATTGACAGATCTGAGGATCCGCACGTTGTCCCGTATCTGCTAACAATTTAGTATTTGTGCTGAAAATTCAATTTCTGTCCTGTACGTGCTAGATTTTAACTGTCAATTCACGTGAATTGACAGATGAAGAATCAGAAATGATTGGTCGAAGACACTATCGTTTATTGAAAATGACAGATTAATAGAGTGAGGGAAAATGTGATGTGAAATCTCCCGATATCTCGCGAAGGCCAATCATGTTGCGTATGGGACAGAATCGAACGAACGGTTAAGGTAACCTGTGGTACTGTAAGTTACCTGATATGGGAGATCGTCTGGATTCATAGGAAGACATTCATATGATTGGTTAATTTTGTCGATCTACCCGTGATTGCCCGTGATAATTAACCAATCAAAT
>CAJVPY010001344.1:0-19876 GCA_910591965.1 Dentiscutata erythropus | reverse complement strand
TATATGTAATTATTTTTAACTTGAGCCCGTATTTGTAATTATTTTCACTTTCCGGGCCCTAATTTGTAAATTCCCCTTGATTTTATCCGTATTTATAGATTCTAAATTTGAAATATGTTCATTAATAGTATTAATTTGTGTTTTCCAAAATTGGTCTAAAATAGTAATATTGCTTTTAATTTCTGGAAATCTGTCTTTAATATGCCGTATAAATTTCAATTCTTTATCTGATGTTGTAACTTGATTATAGTCATATTGTTGAAATATCCAATTCATCATTCCTTTCATTGTGAAAATAACTATAGCTATAACTAGGAGACCAATTAGTAATAAATTATTAAAAGGGTAATAATGCATGTTTTTAGCATGATTCAAAGTTTTACCAATTTGCCATTGTTCACAAATTGATATGGCATTTTGCAAATTATTTTCACTTTCTTTTTTATCATTTAAATCTGTCGAACCTCCATCTTAACCAAACCATTTAGAGTAATATACGTTATTTTACGATATTTTACGAATAAATTAAAATTTAATTAAAAAATTTCTAAACTTACTTTTTCTATTCTCTAGTAAGTATTCACAAATTTCGTAAAACGTTTCGTTATTTTGCAAAATCTGACGATTCCTTTTTTCACAATAGGATGGTTCTTCATTAAAAATACGAATAATGAAGTGTTCTAAACTTTCATTTTTCTCTTCAGAGGAACATTTGCTATTATCCTTTGAATCTGGGTTCTCTTCTAAGAAAAATCCACAAATTTCATAACCATCTTTTGCCGAGAAATAACGAGCGCCTTTCATATCACCCAAAATATGATTACTACATTTGCCTCTATCACAATTAATGGGTTTGCAAAAATTAATATATGACAAAATATTGAATATATTTTTTTCAGGATCAGTAATCTTATTATACTGTAAAACGGTATAAATCATGGCTATGAAGAGAACTAGTAAACTACCAATTATCATATTAGTGATCAATAGTCCTTTTTCATAATTTAATTCATTATAAAAAGAAATATAATCATTCATTAATTTTTGAGATCCATCCTTTCGAATTTCAACCGTTCTCAATAATGTTTCTAAAGTTTGTTTAATTACATTAATGTTTACATTTTCCTTAGAAATTAATTGTAAACATTTTACGACATTAGTCAAGTATTCAGACATTCTTAAGGATTCTTTAGCTGTACGTTCAGTTAATCTATTGAATATATGACTCTGTTTATATACCTTATCCAATTTATTATTTGCGATTTTATCTTGTAATTCTCTACATTTTCGAAAGTTAATTAGAATCTCTTCAGTAATTTCATGAAGAGTTAAAACATCCGGAAAGGTTGGGTTTTGCCATAATTGCACATCTATAAGGGGTTGACTCAAAGTTTTGTTATGAATAAATTGGCTTAAAGTATTGAGAATTAATTTGGTTTCTGGACGATTAGCAGGATCATTATCCCAACATTGTTTATAAAGTTCAATATATTGAGGTGGTGTACCTTCTATAGGTTCTTCTCTATTTCCTTTGGAAATATGAATAGCAAGTGAAAATTCCAATTTAAATGATGAGAATGGTGGTCTTCCACTCGAAATTTCCCAAAGAATTACTCCAAGGCTGTAGACATCGGATTTCTTATCACGTTTATATTTGGGATCTATAAGGTATTTAGGCTCGATATATGTCAATACTCCATGAACGACTGAGTTTGAAGTCATAGACTTTTCATTAATTTGCTTTGACAGCCCAAAATCCGCAATCATTGGTTGTTTTTGATGAATTAAGACGTTCTTTGAATGCTATATTATATGATTAGTAAATTATTATATATAAAATCTGGTAAAATTAGATAACACTTACAAGATCTCTATGAATAATATTATTATCATGTAAGAATAAAAGTCCGAGTGCTATTTCCCTAGCAATACATATTTTATCTACCCATTGCAATCTTGTAAAATTTGCTTGTAGGTATTCTCGTAAAGTTCCGTCCGCAGCATATTGTAAAACCAAATTATAATATCCGTTGATATCTATTAACAGTTAACGATAATAATAATTATTATTGGCTGCTTCGCATCCAATAACTATAATTATTTAATACTTCAAAAAATTATAAATCGCTTGTTTACCTTTAGTGATCCCATAGAACGTAATAATGTTTGAGTGAACAGAAACTTTTCGCAATAGTTTAAGCTAATTACAGTATATAAATTATTCTGTAGTAGGATGTAATTAATTAAAATTTTCAACATAATAACAAATAATACCTCTTTAATAAAATCTTTAATGTTAATGCTTGTATCGACTTTAAGACGTTTAAGAGCAACTATTAACTGACTGCCTTTCCATTCATATTTAATAACCTCTCCAAAACCTCCAGAGCCAATCTCTGTAGGTTCTGTAAATTTATCGTATTCAAGATAATTAATATGCCCATCGGAAACAGCTTTTTCAAGCCATTCTGATGGTGTTTTTTCTACGTTTTCTTGAAAGGTCATTTTACTTGGTCAAATATTATAGCAATTATTTCAGGTTCTTTGTCACTGCAGTAGTTTTTAATATAATTTTTATATTTTAATTAGATAAATAAATTACGTTTATAAAATTAACAAAGTAGCTATTATTATATTTTCTAAACAAATTATTATTATAAAAAATAAATTAACATTGTAAATTTGGTCGACGGATGAGTAATGCAAAACAAAAATTGACTTTGCATGTCATGTCCTTATTAAGGCTGACTATCGAGTCTTCCCTTTTCTTTTTATTTCAAATTACTTATATATTTGCACATCATCTATGTTTTAGCCAAGCATGTGTTTAATCGGCAATCTGTGTAGTTATTTAGCTATGTATGCATACATGCATCTAGTCAGGTATCTTTTAAAGTAGACACGACTATAATACAATAAAAATAAATAGTTGCTATGATACGTATAGAAGGGGATGACATGGCTTGCGTACTTTTTTGATTTAATTGGAAATGGAATTTGTAATGGAATTTTCTGTCCTTTATCTAATTATACTTAAGAATCTCAGATTAGCGTTTACTAACTAAGCGTCTTTGATTCATAACGGACCAATATTACCGGCCATTTATATCTGGAAGTGAGGTAGCTAAAATCAGAGTTAGAACTGGCTGAGGTTAATATTAAACAAACATTATGATAAAATTGCTCTCCTAATAACTATTGTTAGTGCTTCAAAATAGGTTTAGGCTCCATTTTTGTATTTTATGTATTGTATTTTCATCTTTTTCGTTTCGTGAATTTTCATAATTTCAACTCAATTTTGATTGGTAGATCTACCAAATGAGTGAACAATGGTTGCATATCCGTGTAACAGTTTTATACTGTCCGTAACCGTAACGTAACTTGACCAAATACAAACATTAAAACATAGCGATAGGCGAATTTTCGGAATTGGGCCTAAATTAAATCTATATATTTTGTAAATTTGATCATAAAACAGACACAAATTTTAAGCTACTTCTAAGTGTATGCCATTGGGACCACACTTTCGTGCATTACTTGAATTCGAGCCCAAATATGTAAATGATCTCTATAAACGCAATTATTCTTATTGTTCTCTAATAGCACGTCGTTAAAGCTAGGTCACAAGTGTATGCACTTATATATGTTTTACTGTATTTGGTCAGCACTTAAGCATGTATTTAGAGAGGGTATGCACTTATAGAGGGTGCACTTAGAGCGATTTGCATCCTATAATTGTTAAATCCAGGGACCCCAATTTAGACCCATTTTCACAAATCTGCCGATATGATTAGATTAAAACGATATTCCGCGGTAAACTAAAAAAAGAACTTTTCTACAACATACTTACATCTTCTACTTAATAATTTGCTACTTGCAACAAACGAAATGGCTTTGAAAAGAATTAATGGAGTAAGTGTGTATTTCTTCTGAAAATCACAGTAACATACTTGCCTTACTTCATTTAAACATGTTTAGTCGTTTATTCCTTTTGGGTTATTTTTATAAATCTCAAAGAATGCCATTTTATTCTTAAACAAGCTTTGAGTAAAATGTTACAGCTACCCAGATCAAGGGCTTAGTAGCTTCTACTATGTTGTCGACTTCGTTTTAAACTTGATTGTAAATTTATCAAAATTCTTTTAATAGCAAAACAAGTAAAGCCCGTGTAATTTAGATGTATATTGGTCGAAGAATATTGTTTATTATTGAACTTTCCTGACTTTGATTTTTTCTTTTGAATATATTTTCTAGGAATTGCGTTCCTTAGGGCGAGACCCAATTCCGTTTTGCTGCACTGGCCCTATTGGAGAAGATCTTTTTCATTGGCATGCAACAATTATAGGCCCGTAAGTAATGTTTGATGCCCGCTAGCATTCATTGAATTATTTAAAATGTTTAGATTGATTTTTTGGTTTCATATGACTAGACTGAATCTCCATACGCTGGTAGTGTATTTTTTCTTGACATCCGCTTCCCTACATAATATCTATTCAAACCACCAAAGGTATCGTCTCTCTCTAATAATATACAATGACTGGCATTTGTCTAACATAAATAAAACATATATATATGCATTGTAAGGTTTTTTTTACGACAAAAGTTTATCATCCGAATATCAACAGTAATGGATCTATATCCCTGGATATTTTATCTCATCGATGGTCATATAATATTTTCATTTCTCATCGTAAATATGTTCATTTTATGTAAAATATATTGTACCTGTTTTCTAATTCCAATATATGTTAATAATTATCCTTTACAGTTCTCACGAGTATTCGCTTGTTTTTGATTGAACCTGACCCAGGTATGTATCAAACTTATTTTATCAAACTTATTTTGTCAAAAATGTTGTACGCATACTAAAATAATTTGAACTACTATAGACATGCCACTTGTAAACGAAATTGCTTATGTTTATAAGAACGACCGCGCCCGTTATGAAAAGACAGCACGAGAATGGACACGCAGATATGCTAGTAGATGATTAAGCATCTTGCTATTTTACCTTTTGCAGTCTGTTTCTTATGATTTGAATTCCATCTAAACCATATTAACATAATACGATATAAGGGGTGCAGAACTTTTGGTTGCTAAATTTAACGTGTTCTATAGATATCTTTTTACAATATACTTTGTCATATTCCGTGAGACTCATTTTATATTTTTCTTTTATCGATAAATGAATACGACGAACATAAAGTGCTATCTATGCTGTATTCACAGACTCGCAGGACTCAAGAAAAAAAAATTACAAAGATCGTAAATCGAAAAGAATGATAATAGTAATTATTATGAATTTATATAGCTTATTGAGTGTTCTTTACTGTATACTCACGATCTAAAATAAAATTAATGCAAATGATTAAATCAATGGTTTTCTTTGTATTCACTGACTACGGTAAATAAAAGTAAAAATATTTTTATTGATTTATAATATAAATTTGTTTAAGCTTTAGATAAATATATTCGGATTATGTATATCAATAGTTTTAATTAAAAAATTTAATTTTAAAATTAATTTATTTGTCGCCGAAGGTGACTGAGTCGGGTTCATTTAGTGTTAGACTTAGAGTCAGCAAACGTCATAGTAGAATTATACAAGGAATATTTTTTGCTTAGACGCCTTTATTAGTTTCATAGTGTAATGGATCATTTTTATTAGTAAGTTATTATAAAAGTTCCAGCGTTACCACCAATTGAGGACGCAGACACATGATATTCCGACCTTACAATTCTCCGGAAACTTTTAAAAAATTTTTTCAACCCATTTTTTTGTACATTTATCGTTTCTTTATTCTTATTATAACTAGTAATAAAACGGCGGCGTTTTATAGGGCTGGAGCCTACGTATTAGGTTCTAATTTTTTTTTAAAAAACGTAATGTTAGTATTGTAGTTTATCCAATATTAATCGTAGAAGGATTCCGAGATAACTTAGTAATAAATTCTGAATATCTTGAGATATCCAAGCTGTCTACCCCGAAGAAGTATTTAGGCAATAGGCATTTCCTTGACGAAGTTCGATAGGAATTTCTTCTAAAAAAATAATAATATATTTTTAATTTGTAACTTATTGTTATCGTATGTATTGCATATTTTACTTAACAGGCTCCATATCATTTTTGGCTGAAATTTTCTTGGTATCAACTTATCTTTATTGCGTCTAGCATATAATCTTGTCGTTTATACTAATACAATAGTAGGGAACTTTCTTTACAAACAAATCAGAAATTAAATTTAAGTTCAGAAACTGCATCATGAAATTTTTTGTGATTATTATTGGAAAGTGACAGGAAAGTGGCAATGACAAAATAGTTTGATTTTCTAAAATAATAAAAATTCAATAAATTTTTGGATTTAAAATGAGATTAAAGTAAATACTATTTGTCTCATCACTTCGAAATAACGCGCAGAGGTGAAATTATAATTTTTGGCCTGAATTAAGCTTAATTCGGGCCAAGATTCTACGTATTTCAAGATTATATGGTAATAGAATTTCATTGTTTTTGCTGATCTTGCCTTTTTGTTTATTCATTATTTCAATAACTTAACTGTTCTAGTCCTTTTGTGTTTTTGCATTTTCATTTATCGAACCTTAATCAGCTTAATAATCAATCACTTTATTTCAATTTACAGCTGTTTTCATTAATTTTGGGACATCTGATAAAAAATTGATTGAATGATGATTTGATAACCTTTTGATTTTGGTAATGAGCGATTATCAATGTGTATATCCTTCTATATCACTATTTTTGCGCTTCAGATTACATTATATTCAATTGCAATTACTTCAGATAGTGATTGGCGTCGTAATCATGTGATGCTAATTGTCACGTGGTAAAATATATAAAAACAACAATCTAATTGTTGATTTTTATATATTGTATCATGTGACAATTAGCATCACATGACTACGACGCCAATCACTAACTTCAGACATGTTGAATATTTCATATTAAATAGCAATTATTTAGACAAGCTAGGCATTTTAAATGCTTACTATAACGAAAAAGTTAATAGTTCTTTAGATTATCTGTTATATTTTAAAAATTCATTATAACATAAATAAAAATACTTTTATAGATTTTTACTATGATTTTTTAATTTTCAATATAGTTTCGACGAACATTACAGCAATTTTCAATTTACTGTGATTAGTGATAAAAAATATTTTTAGCTAATCACAGATTTGCATTTATTTAGATTTCTGATTTCCGGTGTGATGTATAAAAATCACTGATTACAGTAATTTGAAAAGTGCTGTAATAAAAACTTGGTGTTTAAAATTATAACTATATTTTTTTTAGTCTGATTAATAAATCCTTGTTCATATCAAAACTTTTTTTTATTAGCACCTTCTTATATAATATATTTATTATAAAAGATCTTATTTTTCAGAGCTCTTTTTGTTTTTTGTCATAAATTTTTGTATAGACTAAGCACATTAAACATACTGGACATACATTCAAGCAAAAAATTAATTTTGGATGTATTGATATTGTAGTATTGTTCAGAATACAATCATAAAAAAATATATCATTATTGCTAAATTACTAATCACACCCAAATCAAAAGTTTATCAAAAACTTATTGAATCAGCTAAATAATCATTTGGTTAATTTTTTACCAGATGTTCCAAAAATAATGAAAACAGCTGGAGTTGCTAATTAAAGGTTCTATAGAGGATTGCTAAAAATTTATTACAATTATAGGGCGAGAGCTAGACTTCAATAAAATTCCTATAAGTAAGGCTATAAGGTCTTTCACTTCATCTCTCAGCTCCAACCCAATTATTATTGAAAGAAGTTTTTCTAAGAGATAAAGCCACTACTTTTAGACTAGAATATAGTTAAACATATATTAAATACAATCTTATTATGAAATAATAATTGCAAATGGATTTAAAATAAATTAAGTTGTATACTAACATACAAAATCAACACTTTTTCAAACTTAATAATATAAATTTAAGACTTTATGGCTCATATATTCAGGGCTTATTACTGCATTAATAAATTTGAAATTTTTTAAAACTTCAAACAATAATTTTTAATAAATACTTAATTAGTAATTCATGAGAGATGGAAAGAATTACTACAGTAATACTATATATACATGAGGGATATTAAATATAATAAAAACAATTAATACCTATAATTTGGAGCTGGAATTGAAATTTCTCAATTTCTGTCAAGTTAATATCTTTTTGTATTTCTAACAAAACTTGTAGAGGCATGTTTTCTCTTTCTAATAAAAGTAAAATCATCAAAATTGGTCTGATAGTTCATGAGATATTCATATTTTTGCCTTTGTAGTTATATAAAATTTCTTTGCAGATTTTCCAGATTTTTAAAAAAAATTTCATATAACCACAAAGACAAAAATAAGAATATCTCAACAACCATCAAGCCAATTTTGATGATTTTACTACTATTAGAAAGAGAAAAATCGCTTCTACAAGTTTTATTAGAAATACAAAGGATATTAATATAGCAGAAATTGAGAAATTTCAATTCCAGCTCTAGATTACAGGTATTAATTGTTTTTACTATTAAATTGCCCTATTTTTATATAAAGTAATTTTTTCCATCTCTCATGAATCACGAATTAATTAAATTTGGCAAAAAAATTTATTTTAATTTTATAGAATTATAGAATTAAAATAAAAAAATATTATTGAATTTGGTTTAGTAGTTGTTAAAAAATTATTATGTGGAATAATATATATTTCTGAACTAATAAAACTCCTCATGGACCTATCCCATCTTGGTACAAAACTCTTCAGTCAATTATTAACAACAAAACAATCTTAGAACAATGGCCTCAAATTAATATTGCTACAAACAATTTCTTCTATAACACATTAAATCTACCTGCAAATCCTAATATATTATCTCAAAAAAACAACTGATCACTAATTACCTCATATCCTGAAATCATAATTGGAAAAATAATTACTCAATCTAATAACTATTTCTACTTCCAAGAATATAACTTTTATACTGATATACCAGGCATTTAAATACTCGATTCTACTCCCACTATACATGCAAAACTATTCACTCACAAAATATCTATCAACTAGTTTTTGATTTAGCAGAAATACAAGCACTACTAGAAATTTCCTCCTCACTTCAAGCCCCACTTCCTACTTTAACTCCTTCTATTACAATTAATAATCCCAATATAACACTTATTGAAAATATAATCCTAACCCCATTTTACAAAAACAAACTTATAAACTTACAAAACCTTTTTCTAACCATATCTACAAATAACCTATATTTTTACTCAGATGCTTCAATACAAAATACCAAATCACCAAATATTCAAGCAGGAATTTGCTGGTTCTTAGAAAACAATACACAAATTAACTTTTACTCTGCATCAACAAATACACAAAATACTAATCGTTTAGAAACTGAACCAATTTTTTATCTACTTCTAATTCTTTCAAATAATATACACTTTCATATTCATATAGATACTCTACAGCAATATATAACCTCCAAAAACTTCCAACTTACCAACCAATCCAAATTAAACAAGAAAACTGAGATCTTTTTTATATTATTAATAATCTTCTTAGAATTAAAAATATTACATATACTATACACAAAACAAAATCTTACTCAAAAAAACCAAACTCACCACACAATTATACAGACAGATTAGCAAAAGAAGGTTGTTATCAACCAAAAATCGAACTTAATTATAACTATTTAATTCCAATACCCTATTTTTCATAGTATGATAATACAATCTTTACACCAATTTGAAAACTTACTAAAACTTTCTATACTATTTATACACTTAACCACTTTCTTCAACTCAAAAAATTTCAAACTAGTTCTACCTTTCAATATTCAACTATTCTTTAATATTTTCAATTCCCAAAATTACAATGCAAATTTATATACTCTACATATTAAAATTATTCTTGATAATCTACCAACAATGTTAAATCTTAACATACGATATCCACATTTATACCTAACACCAAACTGTGCTCAATGCAACCAACTTGAAAATATTTTGCATATTATAAATTGTTACTACATATCCTGACAACTCTCTAATACCTTTAAAAACTATATACTTCAAACAATAGAAAATTTAAACTCTAATAATAATTAATCTTTACAATCTCAACATATTCAACAACTCTTTATTAATACAAACAATACCTCAAAACTCTCTTTACAAATTTTAACAATTATTTCTGGAACTATCAACCAACAACTATTTAATCAAGTATATTCTTTTTTCATAAATATACACAACCTTTCTTCATCAATCTTTCTAATAACCTTCTTAATTAGTTTATAACCGAAATCTGGACTCTAAGAAATCAAACTCAACACAGTTGGGAACTCGCAAGAAATATAACATTTAAATCAAAATGTACAAAAACATATTTTCCCTGATTAATATCATATCAAAACTCCACTACTACTTTTAACAATAATATTGATCAATATATTCAAAAATTAATCTTTCAAAACTTAACAATTTTCTCATGTATTAATTAATTATATTTACTTTTGATAACCTTACAAATCTCTTATTTATTTATTATATACCTAATTAACAACCTAACCTTTATTCAAAATTTGTTAAGATTTGATATTTTCAAAACTATACTAAATTCTAAAAAACACTTTTCATAATATGAACTCTATACTTCATCTACTACTTACAACATCTACACTATTGCTAACTTCGCCAAAATTTTCCACCCGATGCAACATCTTCAACCTCTCTAACCTCTGTGTATACTTTCTTTTCAAATCAAGAAAATAATTCAAAACATGTTTATCTTGTCCACTTTCTGAATTTTGTTTTGCCCTCTGTTCTTAAACTCAGTCTTCTACTTCTTCCAACCTCTTCTTTATAGACTTCTTCTCATTTTGTAAACTATACAATTAATTTCTTTTTATTAACTTTTTAAATATAACTTTATTGTCAACCTATATATATTAATAACACAAATACATACCTATCTACTCTTAAAAACCCAACTAATAAAAAATCATAAGGATAAATTTCTTAGCCCACTCTTCTGAAATTTTACTAATGTTTTCCACAATCTCAACTTGCAACAAAAGCATTTCTTTTTCATAAGTTAAAGCTACAACATTATCCTGAACCAAATTCTCTTTTTCTTTTGGAAGCAAATCTTCTATCTCTTTTGAAGGCAAACTTCTCTTAAAACTCCTTTTCAAATGACTTCTAAAATAACTTCATTAACTCATTTTTAGTCTAAAATGTAAACCAACTCTAAACAAAAAACCTTAAAATAAATATATCCATTGTACAACAAAATCTTCTGATAATTAACATGAGGTCAAATCAAACAATCTAATTGGTAAATCTTACCCAAATCAAACTTTCAAAAAATGTACAAAAATGATTTTCATTATTATAACATTTGTAGTACAGTGGTTAGAGCGTATTGCACTGCAGAACTGTATGTTCAAATCCTCTAGTAGAATGTTTAGACCCAGTGCACAGAGGTAGCATTATCTACTACAATACAAATATTTTCTTTTTCTTTTTTTCACTTTAATTATTATTTATTTAGCTTTTTCTTATAAGTTCTCTTATACACTATACTTTAAATACATAGCACTGCAGGGTTATAAATTAAAATTTTTATATCTTTTTTTCTTTTTTAAATACTTTTATTATCTTCTATTTTATTTTTTTTTATCTATCTAACTTTACTCTTTATTATTATTATTATTTATTTTACAATATCTTTTTAGCTCTATCTCAACTATCTCAACCTTTATACATATATATATACTACTATCTTATACTAACAAGATTTTCCCCTAGCTTTTCTTTAGCTAATAGTAGTTTACTAACTTAAATTAGCTTTAAAATAGAAAATTGGAGGTGTAATGTCACGTTAATCTTGATGCTATAGAAATTCTATCTGGTTAACTATTATGTATTTATGTGATACTTTGTAAAAGTTATTTGCTTTTTTATATATGACATTAACAATAATAATAAAAAAAATAATAATAAAAAATAAAAAATATTATGAAAAGATTTATTATATTTGCAAATTGATGTGATTTTTATTTTTATTTTTATTTTTTTAATATTAAGGTGAGGCCTTGCTTATATTTTTATTGAATAATTTATATAAGTAGTTACATAATAAAATTTTATAAAAAAACTTAATTTGTAAATATAAAGAATAAAGGCCCTCTTTTGGTGAATTTACTATAACCTCTTAATTTCTTATATCTCTTCACACTTTTTGGCTATACACTTTCTATATCTTGGCAACCAAGTCTTACTCACCCATCAATTAAACACTATCACACTTCTGTATCAGTTCTAGCCTATATGGATAATACTATTTGGATTACTCAATCAAAAGAAAAACTTGACAAAATTATTAATACTGCATCTTTATTTTATAACATGGCTAATATTCAAGTTAACCCTTCTAAATCTATTTTGATATCCAAACACCCATCTGCCTCTGTTTTCTTTCTAAATTTTCATCTTTCATCTATTCCAATTTATCAACTATTTAAATTCTTGGGCTGTTGGTTTACTATCAGTAACAATCATATACAACAAATTCAACTTATTCAAGATGAAGCTCTACAGTTAGCTAACATTGCTAATACTAAAATTATTATTGACAAACAAATCACCTATATAATTAATACTGTTATTATTCCTACTACTGAATATCATATTCAAAATATTGTCATTTCTTCCTCTACCTGTAATCTTATCCAGAGAAAATACCTAACTATCACTAAACATAAATTTCACCTTTTCTGTTCTATCCCTAATAGTCTCTGGAACATACAGCTTCATTATATTAGTAACTTTCTCAACCATATTAACAATATATCAACTCTTGGCTTAACTACACATATCAGATTTCAACAACTTCAAAATAATCTTTGGTTTACTACCAATATTCTCCAACATTCTAATCCTTTAATAGATGGTCCCAATAGATATACTACTACTTTCAAAATCATACAACTCTTTAACTCACTTAATATATCTATTCATTCTAGCCCCAATATATCTTGGCCAAAAACTACATCTGGTGGTAGCTCTTTACTTGAAAATATTCTTTCCTATCATCCCAAATACCATACTTTTAAACAGCAACTTCATCACAAAAATATTTTTTTTCTTGAACAATTATACTCTGCTAACAATAGCATACTACTTGATTGGTTTCACCTATTTTCTAGATTACTTCATATTCCTAAAGAAAAAAGCCTACCTGGTTTCTCTATCTAGAAAATACTATCCTGTCAAACTCCTTTTTTGTACTATTATTTTCTTCTTTCAACTCTTTAGACTTAATTTATTTGCATATCAAACTAATTTAATTAACAAATCTCACAAGCCTTGGGTGCTTGCCTGTCATAACAATGATATTATCATTGGTTAAGTTCGCAAAGTTTTCCATCGATCCAACTCTATTTCTATTACTCACTAGCAACATAATATTAATTTTTCTCTTCCTACTTGTTATTCTCTTCCTCCTATTACTTGTAAGCCCTGCCAAGGCTGTAGTTTAAATTCCTTCTGTATTTCTAATCACTGCATACTTGAAGTTTCCTCAATTCTTTCTACTCAGTTCTTTGGTAGAAAATCTAATAATCAACTTAAACTTAATACCAACTATATTGATCTCATCTACTCTACCACTTTTAAAAACCCACTTGAGATTCCATCCTTACCTTCCATTAACATTGTAGACTCCCTTACTTCATCTCTTTTTCATAACAATACTGCTTCCAATAATCTGCTCCAAATTGCTTTAGCTAATTAACCTTACTAAAAGTTTACTTTCTATACAGATAGTTCTGTCAAAAACCTTGATACTGAGGAATATACTATACATATTGGATGGGCCCAAGTTCACAATAACTCTGTTATTTATAATTTCTCTGCTCAAATCTCTAACTGGCTCTCATTATATAAAGCTGAGCTTCTTGCTATCCTCTCTGCTATTTCTACTCTTCCATGCAACTCTTTTGTTAATATTTATATAGACTCCCAACTCATAATCTCCAAATACAATAAGCTTTTCCAAACTCCTCACTCTACAACTAAATACTTTAAATTCAATTTTTGACCAATCTGGTACACACTTATTAACTCAATTCAAGCATATAATATTAACTTTTCATAAAGTTCAAGCCCACAGTAACAATACTTTTAACAATCTAGCTAATTACCTTGCTAACAATTATATATCTTCTCTAACCCTATTGTTTAATTACTCTAATATATATAACCCTTTTTTTTTTCTTCAATAGAAAACTTTTTCGATTAATAGCCCTTCATTAAAAATTTCTGCAATGCTCAGACTATTTCTATGTGGTCCTTCCAAAGGCATACTGATAAATAGTCACACTTTTCCAACCTTATTAACTAGAATTCTACATGGCTCTACTTTAAAAATAATCACAAACGTTCACATAATTTACTAATCCTAAACTTAGTTACTTTAAATCTTTTAAAATTAAAATGTTACTTAATAGTCTACCTATACACTTCCATTTCATTCAATATTACCTAATTTATTCCCATCTTCTAACTGTTTTCAATGCAATCTTCCTAACTCTCCTTTTCACTAGTACTTCTGTTCCCACTATAATCTCCTATTTCAAATTATTAATTTCTCTATTTCAGAAACTATTTTGAATACCAATCTTGAACTTGCTTTTAATAAACTTGATTACTTAATATATACTATCTTATATCACCCCTCTTTCTCCTTTCATCCTTCTACTCTCTACCCATACTGTCTTCATTCTACTCTTAAAGGTCTTATTCCTTCTCTGCTCATCCAATGCATATTACTATTCGACATATCTTACTCAATAGCTTCTCAGCTTATTATCAAAATTCTTATCAAAATTTCTAATCAAATCTATAAACAAATATGGAAATTATACTGTATTAACTTTTCTACTTGAAAAAAAGCACACCAAATATCATCAAATTCTACTTCTATTCAAGTTAGTTAACAATTTCCTACTTGTCTCTATGCTAGAACTCATAACACTTTTATATATAATTGTCTATGCAACTTACCTAATCAATTACATTCTGATTTCTTCTCTTGCCACCAGCTGGGCTTACTGAACTTAAATTTAATATCTGGTCCACTTTGTAGATCCAGTTCAGTATTCCTACTAATCATATATTAACTATTTAAATCTAGGTGAGTCTTGATCACTCTATTAGATTTAGGTCGCAGATAAATTAGTCTGAGCTTTTATTCTTCATTTAGTCTTGTTTCTTTATGATTACTTATATAAATTACTCAATAAAGATATGAGCAAGGCCTCACCTTTTATATCAAAAAAAAATAACGAATAAGAGCTCAGAATAATTATTTATCTGTGACCAAAACCTACTAGGCTGACCAAGTCTCATTTAGATTTGAAAATTTTATACAAATCTAGATGAGTTCTGGATAAGTATAAAGTTTATAGAGGTCCTATAAGATATGTAAAATATAAATTTTTTGTAATATAAATAAGTATAGTATTTTTAAAAGAAGTTTGATAAATAAAAAAAAAGTTAATATAAAAATAATTGTAATAAAATTAAAAAGAAAAAGAAAAATAAATAATATTGTTAAGTAAAAGTTGAATATTCAGTTATAGTCGGTAATGCTTCCTTGATGTACTGGGTCTAGCATGCTACTGATAGTAATCGAATACACAGCCCTGCAGTGCTATACACTATAACCACTGTACTATAATTGCAAAGTTATGAAGAATATTTTTGTACAATTTAAAAGAGATAAGATTTGCTAATTAGTTGCTTAATTTGGCTTTGTGTTGATTTGTCAGAGAATTTTGAGTTATACAATATATATTGGTTTTAGATTTAAAGTTTGTAGAGAGTTTTGTTGAAGTTTTTAATGAAATAAGTAAGTGTAGTTACTTTTATAGTATTTAAAAAGAAGCTTTAAGCAAAGTTTACTACCAAAGAAAATAAAAACTTCACTTAAAGATGAAGTTGTAAAGTTAATGCAAGAGGAGAAAGTTCTTTTGTCACAGAATGAAGTTGCAGAAGGTACAAGCAAGTTTTTAGTTGAAAGATCCAAGAAGCTTTATCTATATAAGATTAATGGAATTGGATTTATAAGAGTAAAAAAGTATGTATTTAAATTAATATATATTAGTTTATAATAAAATTGTATTTTTAAAACAACTAAGAGAGAATAATATAATTTACAAAGTGAAGAGGATGATGTAAAGAAAAGATTAGATGAAACTAATAATTGAATATGTAAGCAAGAATTAGAACAAGATTCTGAAGGTCATAATCAAAAGAAAAATTTTGCTAAGATTAAAGAGAATAAAAATATTATAACAAGCAGAAAGTTTTGGCTAGATTGATAGTAGTAAAAGTATAGTAAAGAATAGTTAGAATATAAAATTTGTAGAAGTTAGAAAGAAAAAATATTTAAGAATAAAAATAGAAGAAAAATTAATTTGTTTGTTGTTTAGTTATATAATAAGTTAGTTTGATTGTTAAATTTTAATAAATTTAAAATAAAGTGAAGTTGTTATTGAAAATGAGAGAAATGCATTTGAATATTTAATAAACATAGTTTAAGAAAAAAAAAAGTTTAACGAACAAAGTTTAAGAAGAAAGAGTGAATTAGGAATTTCAGATATTTGAAAGTTTGGTAAAAAAAGATCTGTATTATTTGTTGGGATTAGAAGTTTTTTAAAAATATATTTTATAGCTTATAGAAAATAAAATTGATAGTATTCAGAAAAAATTAAAGAAATTAGATAAGTAGAAAATTGGTATTTTACATAAGTTTATTAAATATTAATAATTAATAATAAATTGTTTTAATACTTATTACTGATTATGTTTAGGGCACTAACATTTATTATGTAGTATCTATTTACTATAAGAGCTACCCCTCCCCCATGTAAGATCTATATTATTGGCCAATTTAGAAATCATATAATTTCTTTGTGTAATGTAAGATATTGATATAATATATGCTTAATTCTCTACCACCTAAAATATTATGTAATAAATGTCAGAGCCCTTATTATTATAGAGATTGAACAATTTTTGAAATATTTTAATAATCAAGTAGCACGAATAACAAAAATACTTTATCAGAACCAATGGCATGGAAATTAGCCAAAGCTGAATGCTGAAGATTTCGTTAATCTAATTGAATACAAAGATCCAAAGCTCTAAGGATTTTTTAACATTTTATATAATGCGATAAATCCAAAAGAAAAAAATCTAAGAATGCAAAAAGATTTAAAACAAAAAATTATGGTGTTTTGTTATCAAATAGCTGGATTATGAAACAAACAAGTGAGCGGATCTAAAGCTGTAATAGGTTATTTTTTGCTAGATCTGGAGCTTTAGCTCATTGTATTAACATGGCTGCCAATATGGAAATATGTACTACATATCAAACGGCCTTCAACAAGCTTAATAAAATAAGCATTGAGCATTATCTTAGTGTGTGGAAATATGTTCAAACACATGTAAGTTAAATATTTTTTAATAATTTAAATCGCTAGATATAATACACTCATAGCAAAAGCGGAAAATGTGACATATAATATATAATTCTATTCACTGCTTTTGCTGTGGGTGTTCTCATTTTCATAATCTTCACAGCACTCATATTCTATCAACAACTTCTATTCAGCAGATCGTTCACATGGCTACTATCTTATTTAATACTATTGAAATATTACCTATTCCTTATAATTTATTGTACAACTTACTTATTCACAATCCCCGTGATGTTAATGTATTTCTTTTGCAAGACATTCTTTGTAAACAATATATATTTACTATTGCTCATAGTTATAATTCAGAAAAATTATACTGGAGTTGGGCATCTAATATATCAAATCAGATAGATTTAATTGAGTTTTTAACAATTTATTCTTATGACGCTGATATTGCTAAAAAATATCATCAAAAATTTAATAAAACAAAATTAATAGACTGTATTAGTTTAGAATTAAAAAATACAAAAAATTACATTGATGCTGTAAAAACATTTTTAAGGTATAAATATAATAAAATTTTGTTTTATATTAAATTTTATTTAAATTTTATTTAACTTAAATATTATTTAAATTAAATTTAAAAGTTTACCAAAAATAAAAGAATATTATGTTATCCCTCTTTCTGTGAATTTTCCCAGGCAATTGTTTATAAAAAAGGTGATAACTATGAAATTAAAATTTAAGGAATTATTAATTCCACAAGAAGTTATACATTTAATTCCGCTTCTGGGTCTGCTTCATGTCTCTCTCAATACACGAGAATTGATTATGATTATGTTTTATCTGTTTTTTGATTATTTATATAAAATAGTTTTTGAAAAAAAACAAAAGCTTTCTACAAAGCCTAAACTCTAGTGCATTAATCTGTTGTTATATTTGGCACATGAAGGCTGGCTTTTAATTAAAATATATATAATTGAAAGGTTTAACATTTCTAATAATATTGTATATGTTACTTTTTTTGATTTGTTAGACAATTTAATTGCTGCGGTCTTGGATATATATGCATGTTTATTTTAGGAAAATCATTTTGAAGAATATGTTAGTACGATTTTTCAGCTATAAACTGTAATGTGAAGATTTAAAAGACATAATTATGACAAAGTTATGTTAGCTTTTTTATCAGATATTCAATATTGGAAGACAATCAAACATCCAATAATTAATTTTTTAAAAATATATTTAAATGCTTTTAATGAATATCCAGTTGAGAACTTTTATAGTTTATTATAACGTCATACTAGTGTGAAAGTAATAACTGAAAAATCTTTAAGAAAAGATGCTTTATTTCTTACATTTATTAATTCATTTGAACCACAACGAGATTATCCTTATACCAAAAAAGATTTAAATGTTTTGATAAAACAGTCTGCAATATTTTATTAGATTTTTTTAATTATTTATAGCAAAATTTAGGTAAAACAATAATAAAACAAGAGGGAAAATTTAAGAAAGATTATTATTATTTTTCTGATATTCAATTACGATTTTCTTCCAAAGTTTTATTCCTTGGTTATCATTCTAATTATCACCCTACAAATATTAAATTATGCAATTACTAGAAATATACTGATTTATTATGAAATAATGGTCATGTACTAATTTGTGGTCATGGCTATCACAATAGATGCTTTCAAATTTTGGGATATTACTGTCACTATTGTTTTGAGTATCTTTTTAATTCAATTGAAGAATTATCACAATTGTATAATAAAAGATTACAAATAAAAAAGATATTGATAATTGGATAAATTCTGAAACTCAACCAGAAACTGAACTTGATGAAAATATTGAACCTATAAAAGAATATATCAAAATTGATAAAAAGCTAGAAAAAAAAATTGCAGGTAAGTATATATATACATATATAATTTTTTTTAAAAAAATTATATTGAATTATTTAATATATACATATATATAATTTAAATATATAGAATTTATTGATTATACTCAAAATGTCAACTCAAAGCCACTAGCAGATGTTACTAATATATTGAATATTTAGCAGCATTTTTAAATTTTTAATAAAAATTATATATCACATATATTTTGCATTACATATATATATAAATAGTATTTAAAAAATTGATTTGCATTACTTGTCACTTAAGTATATCACATGTAAACCAAAAATTGGATTGACCAATCAATAGATTTTTATGCATGCTTGTAGTAATAGATACTAACTAAAAACTCTAACTGTTTACTCTTCTTTTTTTTATTTTTTTATTTTTTTATTTTTTTATTTTTTTATTTTTTTATTTTTTTATTTTTTTATTTTTTTATTTT
>CAJVPY010001343.1:0-19880 GCA_910591965.1 Dentiscutata erythropus | reverse complement strand
TGTAATTACATATAAAACTTCGTCTATACTCTAATAAAAAGTTTCCCAGACCAAAGAGGTCACCTTAATACCAAAAATAAAATAAAATAAAATAAAATTAAAAGCCGGATTACCAGGTCACAAGAAATTACTTGGTGATATGAAAACCAATAGTATAAGTTTGTATAGCCTTATCTATGTGTAATTACTAAGTGTAATATAAATATTATCTAACCAATAGAATCCTTAGTATTAGTTTTATTAGTATAGTTTTTATAGTTTTTTATTTTAACTAATAATTAATGAGTAATTAAGTCTCATTGGCTAGTTCCTTTGGCTAGTCTCTTTAGCTAGTCTCTTTGGCTAGTCTCTTTGGCTAGTTTCATTAATTAGTTTCTTTGATTAGTCTCATTAGCTAGTTTCTTTAACAAGTCTCTTTGACAAATCTCTTTGACAAGTTTTTTTGATACAATAGTACAATAACACGAACTATAATTAGTAATTATTTAAGATTGTAAAAGATATATAAACCCGGCCTTTTTACCTAAGGCTTGAAGAGACTTGGTCTTCTATACTTTCTTTTTTTTATCTAATAAACTAATATTATCTTGTGAAATACTTACTTTATATACATTTTATATTTTGTTGTCTTTTTTTTATAGTAAAATTATTGTCTTTTTATTGTCCTTTTATTTTTAGTTTTTTTATATTTTTCTTTAGTATTTTTCTTTAGTTATTTATACACACACACTTGATATATTTTTCATTTTATCTTTGTTATAGCTCTTTTAGTTTTATCTTAGTTTCTTTTAGTATTTATTTTACATTATTTATATTTTTTACTCTCTTGACACTAAGTTAAGTAATATAGTTTACTATTACTAAAGTCTACTATATTATAGTTTGGTGATGATGACAGGACCTTAAAAACTTTTTGTGTTTATATGTGATTTCTAATTTATTTTTCCTTGTTTTATCTTACAAATTATTTTATTTATTAGTTATTCCTTTCTTACAATAACTTATTGATTTTTAAATTACTTCCACTCTATTTTAAATCTATACTTTGATTATCTTTTACAATTATTATAAAACACACTTATGGTGTTTTAGCACCTATGTATAATATTTTTTAATAAAATTTAGAATTAGGGTTAGGAAATTAAGAATTATTTTTTTTTTTATAATATATTATAAAGCTAATATAAGGGCTCGATAGAGCCTGATCTTAGTTTTTGTGAGGTTTTTTGGGGTCCTGAACATTTTTACTTAGAGAACCCGATCTCGTTTACTTAGTACATTTTTGAGAAACGGGACCTATGATATAAAAACACCATAGGTACGTTTTAGTAAAAGTGATCTTTTATTATTTATATTAAGTTTTATAAATGATATTATTTCTCTTTTATATCTCACTTCTATTTATAACTATAATCAATTGAGTTTTTGACTTTCAAATTATTGTGTTATAACTCTTTTATATATGCAAATTTTCTCTTAACAAAACTTTAATTTTGCTTAGAAATACTTTGGATATATTCCTACCAACAATTAATACTTTGAACTTTTTCAATAAATTGAAACTACTATTTCTTCTTTTCAATCTAATATCTCTTTATCCTCTAAACAAATCTTTCTTCTTTTTGAATATTTTTAATTTTGTAAATTTTCTTGGGCTAACAGTAAACTAAAACATATTGGGATCAAGATGAAATAGTTGATCAAGACTTTAATACTTCCCATACTCCAGTATATTATCTTGAAGCTTCTAATCCTAATAATCCAACTAGTACTATCTATCAACTATCTAATCGTCAACCTCTACAACCAAAAGTTCATTTTTATACTTCTGCTAAATTTTTTAACTTAAATCGCTATGAACAAGAAATTCAACAAGGAACATTTTCTAGTGATAGCATAAAAGAACTTTTCAAATTTTGTCAACAAAAAGGATTTACTATCTACCTTGATTAATATTGTATAAATATTACAACTTATCGAAACAAATTTACAATTATGACTTTGTTCATCAAACTAGCAAATATTTTTCTCAAGGCAAACTTAGAAAGAAACCTGACCCTAGTTGTTTAATCTGCTATTCTTTAGAAAATAAACCTATCTCTAATTATTTTATTCGCTTTTAGTCTTGGCTTTCTAAAAATTATAATGCAGAAACATATAACAGAAATACCACTAGTCTCTTTCATAAAGCATATTTAAAAGCAAATACAGAAAGTGCTGAATTTAAACAAGCTTTAGAAAACTTAATTACATCTATTTGATATTATAATCACAATCCATCACAAGAGTTTAATCTTATTGTTGCAGATTTATCTATCACTTGGCAAAAACTCATAGTTTTTAGAATTACACTTTATCTATTACTAGCTTACATATACCAGATATGTTTCAATATGGCAAGGACCAACCTCAACTAAAGAAAGTAGAACCTCTTCTAGAATAAATATTCATAATGATCTTTCAACAAATAATATCGAACTTGGTTATAGAACATTACTAGATTAAGAAGATGAACTACAACAAGAAGAAGAAGAAGAACATAAACCAACTCTTGAAGAAATATTAATGAAACTTTTACAGGGATTAACTACTATTCTAGAAAAGAAAAAAGATACTAAAGAAGTAAAGATTGTTGACTATCCTATTTTTAAAGGAGGAAATGAAGATTCTATTGCTTGGTTAGATATATTTAAAGCTGCTGCTATAGCCAATAAAATTTCAGATAAAAGAATATTAGAAATAGTCCCTAACTATTTAAAAGGTGTTGCTCTTACTTGGTATTATAAAGTAAGAGGTCAAGTTGAATATTGGTATAACATAACTAATAATAACACCATGAGAAAATCATTTTGTCTTTTGTTTGAAGCTCAATTCCGAAGTAAACCAATGGTTCTATGAATTAAAAAATAGAAAACAAAAACCTGGTGAGACTGTAGAAGATTATTACTTTGCTTTAAAAGAATTATGGAAAAAAGTAGACCCCAAAGATAACTATCCTGACTCTGATAAACGTTGACAATTTATTAATGGACTTAGAATTGAATTTCATATTCCTCTTAAATCTGCTATACCAGCAAGTTTATTTGATGCATATAATAAAGCTAAAGCTATTAAAGTAGCTTACTCCAAAGGCAATAGTCTATCAGCTTACTCTATATTGCCTATATCTTTACAACCACAATACTATGGTACTTCTTCGAATCATACAGATATTCAAACTATTGTAGCCACCCAAGCTAAAGAAATAATATCTGAAGCAATTCAACAACTAAAACCCTCAAATCCTATTCAACCTTCCTAATTTTAATTTTCAAATAACCAACAACCTGTTCAAAACTTTAATAATAATAACCAAAATAAAAACAATAATAACAATAATAACAATAATAATTGTCGAAGATGCCAAAAACCAGAACACTTTGCTTATTAATATAGGGCTCCAACTTGTGAGAATTGTAATTGAATTGGTCATGCTACAAGAAACTGTCAAACAAATAATAACTAGCGAAATAACAATTATAACAATAATAATAACAATTATTATCCTCCAAATAATAATAACAATTACAATAATTATCAACAACCACTAATAAACAACTATAATAATAACAATAACCAACCACCCCAAAATAATAACTGTCGCAAATCATAATGAAATCAGATTAAAATGAAACTGAGAACCTTTCTTGCTCATCTTTAAAGCTTATAAAACCTACTTATACTCTTTTATTAATAAATCTAACTCTAAACCCTAATCCCAACACTAACTCTAACCCTAAAAAATATCTTCTAAAAAATTTTAAATTTTTTTAAAAAAATAGAAAAATTTCATTTTAATCTGATTTCATTTTAATCTGCTACAATAACTTTCAGCCTCCAATAAACAATAATAATAACAATAATCGACCTTATTCTAATAGTAATCAACCTCATAATAACAATAATCAAATTCAAAATAAACATCCTCTAAATAATAATAATAATGACCAAAGACAAAACTTTCTAAATTATTATGAGAATAATAACTATATTATGATTCAAAAAAATATGAAAAACAATATTGATAATAACAACTTTTTAAACTAGTAAGGACATCTTCTGAGGGTAAGCATGTCAATAATTCAAATTCCTTTGATGATTTGGATAATTTAATATCAGACTATTTAAATATCTTAGACACTTATATAACCGATAATAATATTAAGGGATTTGCTATTGCCACCCCCTATTTTTGCTAATGCCACCCCTCTGAAAAATTAACTTTTTTTAAATTTTAAGCGAAGATATCTTGACACCTACCAAATCAAATTCGATGAATTTTTTTTTCTTTGAATTCTATAGATTTGTAGAATTCAAACAAAAAAAACTTCATCGAATTTGACCTAGTAGTTGCTAAGATATCATTGCTCAAAGTTTGAAAAAAATCAAAATGTCTATCAAAACAAACTATACAAAATTTTCTTTAACTTTGAGCAAAGCTATCTTTGCAACTACTAGACCAAATTCGATGAATTTTTTTTTATTTGAATTCTACGAATCTGTAGAATGCAAATAAAAAAAAATTCATCAAAATTAGCTTGGTGGTTGTCGTGATATCTTCACTCAATGTTTTAAAAAAACTCAAAACGTATATCAAAACAAAAGCTGCGCCAAAATTTTTTCAAACTTTGAGCGAGGATATCTCAACAACCACCAATCCAATTTCGATGAATTTTTTTTTATTTAAATTCTGCAAATCTGTAGAATGCAAATAAAAAAACATTCATCGAAATTAGATTGGTGGTTGTCGAGATATCTTCGTTCAAAGCTTTAAAAAAACTCAAAATGTATATCAAAACAAAAGCTGCACTAAACTTTTCTCAAACTTTGCACGAAGATATCTTGACAACCACCAAGCCAAATTCGATGAATTTTTTTATTTACATTCTACAAATTCGTAGAATTCAAACAAAAAAAAAATTCATCAAAATTGGCTTGGTGGTTGTTGAGATATCTTTGCTCAAAGTTTGAAAAAATTTTGGCACAGCTTTTGTTTTGATACATGTTTTGAGTGTTTTTTAAAACTTTGAGAGAAGATATCTCGACAACCAACAAGCCAATTTTGATGAATTTTTTTTATTTGCATTTTACAGATTTGCAGAATTCAAATAAAAAAAATTTATCAGAATTGGATTGGTGGTTGTTGAGATATCCTCGCTCAAAGTTTGAAAAAATTTTGACGCAGCTTTTGTTTTGATATACGTTTTGAGTTTTTTTTAAACTTTGAGCGAAGATATCACGACAACCACCAAGCTAATTTCGATGAATTTTTTTTATTTGCATTCTACAGATTCGTAGAATTCAAATAAAAAAAAATTTATCGAATTTGGGCCAGTAGTTGCAAAGATAGCTTCGCTCAAAGTTAAAGAAAATTTTGTATAGTTTGTTTTGATAGACGTTTTGATTTTTTTCAAACTTTGAGCAATGATATCTTAGCAACTACTAGGTCAAATTCAATGAAGTTTTTTTTTGTTTGAATTCTACAAATCTATAGAATTCAAAAAATAAAAAATTCATTGAATTTGATTTGGTGGGTGTCGAAATATCTTCATTCAAAATTTTAAAAAAAGTTAATTTTGCAGAGGGGTGGTATTAGCAAAAATAGAGGGTGGCAATAGCAAATTCCTAATATTAATTATAATAATAATTTTAACAATACAGATAATAACTTGGATGAAATTTATCGAGATTAAAGGTTTCCAAGTAAACAAAAAAGAAGAGTTACAAGAAGATGAAATAAAAAATACTCTCTTTATTATAGCCACTGTTTATGAAAAAGAAATAAACGTTCTTGTCGATACAAATTTTAAAGGATATGTTATATCTAAACATTTTCTTGACAAAATTAATAAAACTATTGATAGACTAGGAAATGTTTGAATAATAGATATAACAGGAAATAGAACTATATCTTTTAGAAAAATTTTCAACATACCTGCAAAGTTTGAAAATTTAGAAATACAAGTAGATATGCTTGTAACTGAGTTGAAGGAATATAATATTGTTTTTGAGAATGAATACTTGGATTAAGCTAAAGCTAGTATTGATTTTAAAATTGGTCTTATGATAGTTGAAGATGAAAATATATACCTATAACTTGTTGGAAAAAAATTGAAGACCCTAATATACTTTGTGGAATTCCTTATCAACAAACAAAAAATAATAATTTGAAATTAGAACTAGAAGAAGAAGAAGATTTGAATGATAATAAATATTTTTCAACTCACATTCAAACTAACCAATACTTCACCAAGGTTAATAATCAACTTATATCTAATATAAGGATCGAAAATAGTAAAGATTCTAGAAACAATATGAATGAAATCTTCAAAATAGTTAAACCTGAAATAGAAGATATAGTTCTCAAACAAAAAGTTATAAAACAAAAATCTAAAGAAATATTTATTACTGAAAACAAATCAATATTTATAGGAAATAATTTAAATATTGAACAAGAAACAAAAATAAAAAACTTTTTAAAAGAAAATTCTGATATTTTTGCAACTCAATTTTCAGAACTTAGACAAACCAACGTTATTTACCATGCTGTTCATACTGAAAACCATTTTTCTATCAAACAATAAGTATACCAAGCATCTCCTATTGAACAAGAACATATTAGAAATGAAATAGAAAAGATGGAAAAAGATGGAATAATTCGTAAATCTGAAAGTTCTTGAAGTTTGTCAGTAGTATTAGTAAAAAAGAAAAATAGAAAACTTCGATTTTGTATAGATTATAGAAGTTAAATTCTATAATTAAAAAAAGATATATATCCTCTTCTTTATATAGATGAAATGTTAGATAATTTAGGAAAAGCTAAATGGTTTACTTCTTTGGATTTAACCTCTGGATACTGACAAGTTCAAGTAAAAGAAGAAAACAAAGAAAAGATAGCCTTTATTACAAAATATAGTCTTTATAAGTTCAATATCATGCCGTTTGGACTTTGTAATGCTCCTTCAACATTTCAAAGATTAATGGATATAGTTCTTAATTTTGTTCTTTAGAAATATGCTATGGTATATATCGATGATGTTAATATATACTCTGAATCATTTGAACAATATCTAGAACATTTAAATGAAGTTTTTAAATTAATAAGGAAGGCTAATTTACAAATCAACTCTGAAAAATGTCATTTTTGTACAAATAAGATACAATTCTTAGAATATATAGTAGGAATTAATATGATAAAACCTGACCCACAAACAAGCAATAAGTAATAACTCTTCCCAACAATTACTTGTACCTAAAATTTAGCAAACAGAAAACAGAACTTTTGTTGGAGAGACGTGGCCTCCTTGTGGTTTGTCTAGAGGTTAACTGCTTTTTTAAAGAACTCCTCTATAGTAAATATTCAGCATGCAAGCCAGAAGTATTATTATACAAGATAATTGACAGGTGGTGCTCTTGTATAAAAAATCTTAGTAAAGTGCAACGGTGAACTTGCTTATTTTCATCAACGAAGTAAGTTGGCTATTACTTCAAAGAAGAACACAGGGGAAACAAACAAAGTTTCAGTAGCCCAACACACTCTTTAGAAATTTTAGAAGTACCTGCAACCATATATCTACAAACATATTTGAAATTTTTTTAGAAATTTCCAAAAGATCAGCAGTGTTTACTCCTTTCAAATTAGGACGCATCTACTGAAATGGAACCTCCCACGAGCTTATTTAGATTCTGCTTTGCCAAATAAACAATGATTTTGGTACTGTTTACAGTATAGGGGATCAGAGGGATCACGTGTAAAAATTTCTTAATGTTAGACATTTTTTTTCTTTCCACTTCTTTTTAATACATATAGTGTTAAAATAGATTTTTTCTATACAATATTATATAATTTTTACAGCCTGATACAGACAATAATAGTGTCATCATAGTTATCTTTTTTTCAGTCTTTTTTTTCTTGTTTTCTTTTTTATTTTGTTTGTTTTTTTTAGTTTTGTTTAGTTTAAATCTTTCTCCTTTTTTTAGTTTTCCTTTTATTTCGTATTTGTTTTTTCTTTGTTTTTTGTTGGTAGTTTTTCTATTTAGGAGGCTAGAAGAAGAAAGTTCGGAAAAAAGACGGTTATGATGGGCTGGTAAACTAGGCCAGTGATCCGGGAATGGGTTGGTTGAAGCGAAGTAAGCCAAACCTAACTAGGGAGATTGAACTCATCTTTGGCAGGTCGCACATAGGTTCAATTAAAAATCGGGTGAGCTACATTCTAGATTTTTTGCCATAAGGCATGATGTAATTTGGACAAATTTTTCAGGAAATATAATATCTCATCAATAAAGCAGGCATGTGATATAGCCATCAAATTTCAAAAAAAAAAAAAAAAAATCCAACCCACAAAAGGTAGAAAAATTAGAAAAACTTCCAATATCCAAAAACATTACTCAACTTAGAGCATTTATAAAACTAGCTTTCTATTATAGAATATTTATCAAAGAATTTGCTAAAAAGGCTATGCCTTTACATAAACTATTACAAAAGGATATAGAATTTATTTGGACCAATGAATATGAAGAAATATTTAATTGGCTTAAACAACAATTAATTACTCTAATATCCTGACTATAATATATCTTTTATTCTCTTCACAGATGCTTCTTATCAAGGCATTGGAGCTATACTTGCTCAAATAAAAGACAAAAAGAAATATGTTATTGCTTATACAGGCAAAACACTATCTCCTACAGAGAAAAATTATAGTACTGTTGAGCTCAAATGTTTAGCAGTAATCTGGGCAGTAAAATATTTTCAACATTATATACATGGAATAAGATTTACTCTGGTTACCGATTACAAAGCTTTACAATGGCTCTTAAACTCTATCATCATTAATGATAATAAACAGATTACAAGATGGAGACTCACTTTACAAAAATATTAGTGTAATATTAAATATTGTGCTAGTAGCTAGAATCAAAATGTAGATTTTTTTTCTCACTTACTAGAATTTTATTAAGATAATAGATAATAAAGATTATAATCAATTATTAAATATCTTACTTATCTCATATATCCTACAGATGCCTCTATTATAGAAAAATTTTGTTTACAAAAAGAAGCTAAAAAATATTTTGTAGAAAATAATATTTTATATTGTTGAAATAATAAAAAGCCACAAAGAGTAATTAAACTATTTTAAAAGCCAACATTCTATATTCTTTATATGACGAACAAAGAGTACATTTGGGTATTGAATCTACTTATAATAAAATAAAAGAAAGATTCTATTGGCCTGAAATATATGAAGATATTAAAAATTATATACAAACATGTGATATTTGTCAAAGAAGAAGACATGAAGTTAAACGTCAAACTTTATGACCATTAGAAGTAAAATATTCATTTCATAGAATAAGAATAGATATAAAAGGACTATTGCTGATAACAAAGCATGGTAATAGATATATCATTGTTGCTATGGACTATTTAACAAAGTGGTCTGAAGCAAGAGCTACATTAGATATAAAAGCTACTACTGTTGCTAATTTTATTTACAAAGACATTATTTGTAAACATGAAATACCAGAAATATTATTTTCAAATTGAAGAAAGAATTTTATGAGTAAGATTGTAAAAGAATTGTGCTAAAAATTCCAAATTAAATATCATAAATCTTCAGCATATCGACCTCAAACTAATAGAATAATAGAAAGATTTAATTAGACAATTGGTGAAGCTTTAGCAAAAATTACAAGCTATAAATACAAAGAATGAGATGAAATTCTTCCTTCTGTATTATTAGCTTATCGAACTATAAAGTATAGAACTACTAAATTTACTATGTTTTCTTTAATATATAGATGAGAAGCTAAATTACCAATTGAAACCATTATCGAAACCTATTATAATGAAGATATGTCATTCCAAGAAGCACTACTAAAAAGAATATTCAAAATAGAAAATTTATTGATAAAACAACAAAAAGCTATACAAAATATACAAGAAGTACAACATAGTCAAAAGGAATATCATGATAGAAATCTCAAGCATAATACTTTAAAATTTGGAAATAAAATATTAGTAGCTAGATCTTATCTTAAAAATGTCTTTTCAACAAAACTAGAAGAACAATTTATGGGTCCTTATATTATTTATAATATATTAGAATTTGGAGTTTATAAACTACGAATCTTCGATAGTAAAAAAGTAAAAAATCCTGTATATGAAAACAGATTAAAATTGTATTATGATAGAGAAATTAAAGATCTTCTTGTACCTCAAATTATTATTACACAAAATAATAACACAAATTAGTAGATTGTATAACCTTGACTTTTATAAATATACTCTTCAGTCATTAAAATCTCTTAAATTTTTAAATCCTTAAAAATTTCTAGAACTTAAAATTTTATAATTTTTATTTAACTTTTATATATAACTTTTTATATTCTTTTATTTATGAATTTTTTTATTTAAAATGGAATTACAAGTTTTTAACAATATATTTCTTAATCAATTCTCTATTAAAGTACTGTATTACAAGGATTATAACAATTTTTGAATAAATAGAAACAAGAATATAACAATAGCAAATACTTGAAGATTGATCAGGAAAAGATTATAGAAAATAATGAAGCTAGAATTAAAGCCTTAATTAATAAAATTCTTGAATGTTCTTTTACAATCCCCTCAGAATTTGACTTTTTTAATAAGTTCATTAATTATAAAGAATGAAATATACTTCATCAAGAAACTATTGTAAATCTTGATTATAATTCTTTAGATTCCCAAAATAATATATTATGGGATAAAGAAAATAATATAGGAGAACCTTCTGAAAACGAATCTAGAGAAGGAAGATCTAATCTTGAAAAAGATAATTTGAAAACAAATCAAATAGTTCGATTTGATAATGAAAATCCAACTCTTAATAAAGATAACTCTTTATTCACTAAAATAACTAGAGATTTAAGTCAAAATTCAGAAGTAAATAACATATCTATTTCTCCTTTTGTTGGCAATGACGAATTAAATACTTTTAATAGGATCATTAGAGCCTATATTAAAATTAAGAAAAATAATTTTAAACGTATCCCATAATTAGAAATAATATATTATCTAGGAAAGCTCTTTATTGATAATAGATATAATAATCAGTTAATGACAGAATTTTGTTAAAAAAATTCAAGAAATCTGATTACAAATTCAAGCTACTAGAATTTACACTCTATTTTATAAATACAGACTTAATAAATTATATAACTCAGTAAAAGTATATATTACAGACTTTGGAAAATTAACACCAGAACAATTTGAACAATTAAGAAATTGAATTTTATTAAAGAAGAAAAAAATACAAATTGTATAAATTACAATTCTCCATAGTCAAAAACTCAATAACTTTTATAAAAACAATATTTCTTTATAGCTTTAATCCTATCAATGATCCTATGTTTCTTTAATACCAAACAAGATGATAAGTATCTTGACTTAATCTCCCTGCCAAATCAAATAAATATCAACTGGCGAGCAAAAATTCAATATTCTTGTCAAAAACTTTAAAAAAAAAAATTTTACTTCTATTATTATTATTATTATTATTAATTCTATTATTATTATTATTATTATACTATTGTTCTTTGGTAAAACCTAAACCTTCAAGAACATAGGAATAAGTAACTACTTCTGGTTGAACAATGTCTGCAGTAGTTGCTTCTTCTTGGACTTTTTTTTGTAAATCACCTCATTATCAGAAATAACAATAACATCTTTATTATTATTATTATTATTATTATTATTATTAATATTATTATTAATATCATTATTATTGTTGTTGTCATTATTTTTATTATTATTATTATTATTATTATTATTATTATTATTATTGTTACTATTATTTGCAATATGATAATAGTAGTGTTTAAGGTGAGCCTGAGTATAAGAATGTTTAATCATTTTTAAATGAAGAATTTTTCAAAAAGAAAGATAAAAAAAATTTGAATGAAAGTAACAAGTGTATGCAGTGTAGCATACAGGCACGTATAGATTCTGTGCCAGGTTATAACAATCATTCATCACATGATAGTATTCTGGTACACAAATATGCATAAACATATTTGTGAAACAGTTCTATGTATATCGTTACACAATCCAAATATAATGCCAATTTTCGCTTTACCTAATGCAAAACTTCATATACCAAGAAAATTGTAACTATTAAAGATAAGCTAACCTAAATATTGACTTATTTATTATTCAATAATTCTACGTATATAGCTTAAGTTTGCTCTCTGTATAAATAAATTGAGGTTTTAACATAAGTTTTTTAAAGTAATGCCAAAAACTAGATTTTAACGAATTTATTTTAAAGTTCAGATTTCTTTGGCATTGCCTAATATCTCAATATTTCAAAATTTTTTCTTAATAAGAAAAATGAATAAATTAGTGCTCTTACTTTTTTATACATTCATAGCAATAAACTTAACTCTAAGTGTTGAAGCAGTAGTGGTTGCTCTTTATAAAAATACTGATTTAACTATCATTTTTTATGTATCCACCATAATAAAATAAACTTTTTCTTACTAATGTTCTCATTAGCCGTTGCTGTTAATTGAAATATATATATAGATAAGATTAAAAATAAGCCAAAATCGAATAAACACTTTAAATAAAATTATCAAAGTAAAGTAGTAAAGGATATCTAAATATCGAATAAATACTTTAAATAAAATTACCAAAGTAAAGTAGTAAAGGATATCTAAATCCTTTACTACCTTACATATTGAATTAGAACTTCCAATTCTAATACTTTTTTTTACTACTGGAAGTATAGTATTTCTGAATTAAATTAATTCATTATTACCAGTTTAATAAAATTTTAAAGTTTGAAAGTAATTTATATTCGAATTTAAAGTATAAATTATCATTATATCAAATAGTAACTAATACTGGTAAAATAAAAAATTCAATGTGTCGAATGATATTCAAATAGTGCTATTCGACATATCAATTTTTTTTTTTTTTACCAGTGTAATATTACAATAAACTTGCGAATATAAAAGATTATATTAACATATTGTTTAAAATTAACATATGAAGCCATTAAATATTAAATATTTTAATATGTTCAAGTTTTTTTTATCATCAGTATCACAATAAGTATATATTTAAAACAGTGTTATGAATAAATTCATTTAAAAACTTTAAAGAATATCGTGAACTAGAAAACCTTTTATTTAATATACATGTACTATCTGTATTTCATTACTTATTTAAAAATTAATCATTTAGTATCCAACTTAGCTACTAAAAATTATTTTTGCTAGTAATTGTCATGTACTGTTATTAACTAGAATAAAATTCCATTGATACTTTCTAACATAAAATGCGAACATACTACAAGAATTATTAATTCAAATTATTTCTACTAATATTTTCACTAAGATTATACTTCTTTTTACCGATTGCTCTAACTTTGCGTGCTGGTATAACTTGAAAATCCTGATTTTCTTTGTTACCAGTTTTTCTACGCTTAATAAATTCAACCTGTACACGGATTTTAGCACCACTTTTCATATGTACAAGAGGGTCTGTACCAGGTTTCATATTATAAAGAAAGGATATTAATGCTGAAATAGATTTGGCTTTTGCAGCATTATATCTTTCGGCCATTTTTTCAAGGGCTGCTCGAAGTTGTGGTCTACAACTTTCATAATCATCTTTGACCATTTTAAGAAATACTTCGAAAAATTCTGGATTATAACTTTATTTAATAAAGATTTATTTAGATAATATTATTTATATTAGTTATAATTGCATATTATACAAAAATATACTTGGTATAAAAAAAATAAACCTACATATCAGCTGCTATATTTACATCGGCTACTATATTTTCATCAGCTACTATATTCTTATCGGCTACTGTATTCTCATAGGCTACTGTATTCTCATCGGCTACTATATTCTCATCGGCTACTATATTTTCATTGAATCCTATATTCACATCAGCTACTATATTCATAACCTGATTCTCATTTGTATTTGTTACTGATTGATTCGTATTGATATCTAGTGCAATTTGATTTGCATTTGATTCTTCATGTCGATTATCATTTATGTGAGCTTTGTAAGGATTTAACGATGCATAAAAAGAATTATCCGCTGTAATTTCTGTTATAATTTTTAAATATTAGTTTAAAAAGAAAAAATTTAAAGAATTAGACTAAAATTTTATATTATTAACTTCTTACCACATGCAATATATGCGAAACAAGCTCGATCATCAGGTAATAAGGATGGAAAAAAATTTAAAGACCCTACATGATACTTTGTAGCTACTGCCCCTTGATATTTACATGGTGCTCCTGTTAATCCAATAATGCATGTACACGTACTGAATTCTGTATTAACAATATAGAATAATTCAGTTCCTTTTTTTTGACTTGGAACCAAATATTTTGAGCTTATATCAGTTTGTTGAATATTTGTTGCATTAATATCATTCCAACCAGGACATAAGAATTTTTGAGCGATTCTAATCTGACCAGGATGACTATATGCTATCCCAAGTAACCGACGCTCATAATAGTGTTCCATGGTTATGATAATAAATTTAAACATCTGAACAATATTGTATGCCTGAGTACATGAGAATATAATATCCTTTAGCAACCCAAAACTACGCTCTATGTAATTATTGGTGTTGTTACCTCAAATAAGAAGTTCTGAGCAAAACAATACTGCCCAGAATTGTCGTCGGTTCCAAAGTTGCTCAAAATATCTGTGCATCTGTGGGTACACATGATAGTAATTGATTTTTAATTCATTATACCATTCGATCATTTCAGCTTCAGTTTGAGAATATAATATTCTTTTTATAGTAGTCATTATAGGTTTTTTATGATCTTTGCTTATGTTATTTTTCGAATTATGTAAACAGCACCAAAACGCCTAGAGTACATAGAATATACATAATAATCGTTTTGAATTTGGCCAGCAATGCATTAATGCATTACGTTCTGAGTTTGAATCATCTGTAAGAAATACTAATGGACCAGTGTTAGGACTGCGACCAAAAAATGCATTTGGCGGAAGAAGAGATTTTAGCATTACCATCTCTTTTTTAAGAGTTATTTCCAACTTATCTGATGTTATAATAAGCCCAAGAGGCAACACCCCTGCAATACAGCTTGTGTAGAACAAAGTAACTGATGTATTTAGTGGTTTAAAAGATGCCGAAGCATCTACATAACAAATTTTGCCTGATTGATTAATTCTTTCATGAACACGAACTATTAAATTCGTGACAATACACAGAATAAATGCTTTTTTTGATTGTAAATCATATTCTTGCAAAATAGCACAACCTTTACCAGAATTATTATAAAAATCAACTTCATCTTTAAGTCGTTGAGCCATAGATGTGCCATTTTTCTCTCCTAAACAGCTTTTGCGAAATTCCTTAAACAAATTTGAAACATAATCATAATCTGGATTTCGTGCACAGTCTGCTAACCATTGCATAAGTTCTTGATCATTATTTGCTTGTAAATGAAGATTATCTTCATATGTAAATCGGGCAGTAGCTGGTGAATATTTATTTTTAAAAAGTTCAAGATATTTGTCACAAACTTCATTACTAACATGTCTAAAACTAAGTGCTTTAGCAGAATGAACTACATGGTTGTGAATATATTTAATATTTATCTCAAGTGGATGGTCTATTTGAAGATTTCGTCACTCAAGCCTAAGATGAAGAGTAGCTTTGCATTCAGTATTTCTAACACGTAGTGAATTAGGGTTTTTTAAAATAAGATTTCCTTGTTTTTGTCTCACAGTATTACTATGAATACAGTGTCGCAATTGTCTAAATATAACTTTTTGCCTTGAATTTTATACTCTTTAGATTGAGGCATAGTGGTTTTTGATGTTTCTTCAAAATCTACAAGCCATTTTTGCACACTTTTAACACTATTAATATTTGCTATAAGATCTGCTTCAAATTGATTAACAAAAAACCCTTCATCTGTAATATAATCAGAAAATTTTCAAAGTTCAATAACAGAATAATTGTAATTCACCGGAAGTATGACTGCAATATATTCAGGTAAAATGGTACTAGTTTCATTTAATATATTTGCATTGATTAAATTATCATCCAATATATTTATATAGATCAAGTTCTCATTATTTAATATATTCGTATAGGTTAAACTTTTATCCAATATATTCGTATAGATCAAGTTCTCATTATTTAACATATCTGTATAGGTTAAACTTTTATCCAATATATTTGTATAGATCAGGTTATTATTATTTAATATATTCGTATAGGTTAAACTTTCATTATTTAATATTTTGTCAATATTCAAAGTTTCTGTCATATTTAAATTTATACATAGAAAGTAGAAAAGGTAGGTTCAAATTTTTAAGAAAAAAAAAGAAAGCTGTTTTTGAAAAAAAATATGCAAGAAATAAAGGGGTAAGAATGCACTTTTATCGTTATACATAGAACATATTGCAAAATATCATCATATTGTTGTAATTTGTAATGTCTGAGTTTAAAATTCGTTATACTTAATATAACTAATTTCAATATTCGAAGTTTAAAAAGTCTAAGAAGTCTAATAGATATCACTTAAAAGTATATTTTAATTAAAGAGAAAATGTATTATATATATCAAAAGAGAAAAAAAAAAATCAAAAAAAAAAATCATCCAAAAAACTTCACAGTTAAGTTACTTGCACATATATATTAAATATATCATTGATGTAGTGAAGTTTTCAAATTTAAGCAAGATCACTGATATATATATATTAATGATAAAAAATTAGGGCGTACAAATGAGGTATGTATTGATAATAATTATTAATCAAATGATAACAATTCACAAAATTTATTTTAAACGTTTGAGAAATCAATTCAACATAATTGTAACTTTTGAAGACTTTCACCCACTTTTAGTAATAATGTAACACAATTTTTAGAGTTACTGTATTATTTGTTTAAAAGTATGATCTACGATACAAAAAGAAGAAAAATATAGACTTATTCAGCTTTCAAACAGCCCTCGTGCAGTCTTTCCTTATATGAAAAATTCAACGATCTGGGTAACTGAAAACCGCTATTTTACTAATAAATTAAAATTTGAATAGTATAGTAGTATACGTATATACGTATATACTACTTTTGTAAATCGGAAATATTTATTTAAAAAAAAACTCGATAAACATATATAACTCAAGTCAATTTATTTTTTTTATTTATGATATGTATATACGTACGTATATATTACATATAAAACCTCAATTTATTTATGCAGAGAGCAAACTTAAGCTATGTATATAAAATTATTGAATAATAAATAAGTCAATATTTAGGTTGGCTTATCTTTAATAGTTACAATTTTCTTGGCATATGAAGTTTTGCATTAGGTAAAGCGAAAATTGGCATTATATTTGGATTGTATAATGATATGCATAGAACTGTTTCACAAATATGTTTATACATATTTGTGTACCAGAATACTATCATGTGATGAATGATCATTATAACCTGGCACAGAATCTATACGTGCGACATACAGCCCAACTTATATTTGAAAAGATTATCAAACCCATGAGAACAAATTAAACAATATTATTGGACAATCTACAACCAAATTTAGATCTTCAAAAGAGGTACAAAAAAAAATTTTATTATGTATACAATACTGTAGTATAGTGAGTAGAGTGTATAGCACTGCAGAGCTGTGTGTTCGAATCTCATTAGTAGCTTGTTATACAAGGTGCATTCTAGTGACAATACTAACCACAGTAAAACATTCGAATTTTATTTATTTTATATTTTTCTTATTGGCGGGCTGTTATACATACCCCCAAATTTGTTATTCGTACCCCTGTAAAATAACACTTTTTTAAACTTTGTATGAAGATATCTTAACAACCACCAAGTCAAATTCAATAAATTCTTTTTAGTTGCATTCTACAGATTCATAAAATTCAAATAAAAAAAATTCATCAAATTTGACATGGTGGGTGTTAAGATATCTTCACTCAAAGTTTGAAAAAAGTTTGGTGCAGCTTTGTTTTAAAATACATTTTGAGTTTTCTTAATTTTGAGCAAAGGTATCTTGTAGACCACCAGGTCAAATTTGATGAATTTTTTTTATTCGAATTCTACGAATATGTAGAATGCAAATAAAAAAACTTTCATTGGATTTGACTTGGTGGTTAATGAGATATCTTCACTCAAAGTTTTAAAAAAAACTCAAAATATCTATCAAAATAAAGCTGTGTCAAAATTTTTCTTAAACTTTGAACAAACCTATCTCGATATCCACCAAGTCAAATTTGATAAATTTTTTTTTATTCGAATTATACGAATCTGTAAAATGTAAATAAAAAAAATTTATTGAATTTGACTTAGTAGTTGTCGAGATAGTTTCGCTCAAAGGTTTAAAAAAATTTGGCGTAGCTTTATTTTGATATTAATCATAGCTGCTGCAACAAATTTGGACCAGCAGATCCTCGATTTTGATTGGCTAACGGCAGAGGATCTTCGAAATTTTGGCCCGCATTACAAAATTGGGTACTAATTTCCGGCCGGAATTAACTATTTAATTTTTTCATTACAAAAATAGAAATTCATAAAAAATAAGCTCGCATTATAGTAAAATTGGCCCAGGAACAATTTTCACTTAATAGGCAGTTATGATTTTATTTAGTAAAATTATGAGTAATTCCGGCCTAATCTTTTGATCATCGCTATTAGCCAATCAAAATCGAGAATCTGCTAGTCCAAATTTGTTGCGACAGCTATGGTTTTGATAGATGTTTTGAGTTTTTTTAAAACTTTGAGCGAAGATATCTCATTAACCACCAGGTCAAATCCGATGAAAGTTTTTTTATTTGCATTCTACAGATTCATAGAATTTGAATAAAAAAAAATTCATTGAATTTGACCTGGTGGTTTACGAGATACCTTCACTCAAAGTTAAGGAAACTCAAAATGTATTTTAAAACAAACTTTTTTCAAACTTTGAGTTAAGATATCTCGACACACACCATGTCAAATTTGATAAATTTTTTTTTATTTGAATTCTACGAATCTGTAAAATGCAACTAAGAAGAATTTATTAAATTTGACTTGGTGGTTGTTGAGATATCTTTGTACAAAGTTTAAAAAAGTATTATTTTACAGGGGTACAAATAACAAATTTGAGGATATATATAACAGCCACCTTCTTATTTTATTATTATTACTACTAGTATCGTTTATTTTATTATTATTATATTTATTTAGTTATTTTTCTTTTTGTAACTACTTACTAACTTTTTTAATTTTGTGAAGCAAATTTTCGAAAGAAGAAGTAGTATTATATTAGTATTATTCTGTATTAGTACTTTAAAATTTTCTATTGAGGTGTGGCGACTTAGTGTAGTGGTCTAGTCATCACCCTCTCCAAGTGGCAGGTCTAGAGTTCGAATTCCACGGACGATGAATTTTGAAAAATAGGCTTGCGTTACGGTTGACGGTTATAATTATCGGTTGGATCTTAGATAAATCTGTAACTTCGGTCACACTATCTAGTAATGGGAGCAATGGTGCAATAAAGCCGAGAAACCGGCATAACCGAAAACCCATTTGGGAAGTCCCGAGTTAGGAAGTAGCAGTAATCATCGATGGTATCACAAGAAGGCTGAATTCGAACCGGGGCCCGAGATTGGAGAACTGAACGACCAGATCCTAATGGCGGAGGACATACTAGCTGAATTGCCGGGTTCTGTCGCACTGGAGGAAAAGGACATACACTTCGAAAGTTATAGGCCGACATTTGTATGATTGGTTAATTTTTGTAGATCTACCTGTGATTTTCCGTGATAATTAACCAAT
>CAJVPY010001342.1:0-19881 GCA_910591965.1 Dentiscutata erythropus | reverse complement strand
TAATATGCGATATATAGCCATAATTGATTTGTATCGATATAAATTCAATCGATAATTATCGATTTCTAGATATGTAATGATATATTTCTATTTTCGATATATATCGATTCTTTGTTATATACTGATATATAATTTATTTTATCAATATATAACATTATTTTCTAATCGATATATATTGATTTACTGCAATATATCAATATGTATCTATATAAAAAATTTTTCTGATGCATGTGATATCTAGCAAAATAGAAATATCCCACCATCTAATAATCCGGAGGCACCTGGAGTCGGGGTAAGCAAACCTCACAGGATGTGAGGACCAATGGTGAAATAAATGGGTTAATACGACTATACTGGGCTGTAAGGTTTGGTATGTCTCACTCAAGGTGGTTCTAGAAGTTCGGGAACTGAAACACCGCAGGGGGAGGAACCTGGGACATCTGCAGTAAAGGATGACTAATTAGAAAAGTTGTGGCTTAAAATACAGATCAGATTTCGGCAGTGCCTTAAAAAGTAGCTTGAGATACGAACTCGGTGATAGTAGCATAACAGGTACTAGTTAGAAATTTGTAACCAATAATGTACTGAAAATCTTGTAAAAATAATGTACATTCGTGTACATTCTACTATAATGAGTAATAAAGAGGCAGTGTCGTTAAAAATAATAATAATAATAATAATAATAGTATTTTGTTAATAAAACGTTATCCAGTGGTCCAAATGAAATGATTTTGGTACTATTGAATTTGTCTCACAGAGACGAATCGAATTATCCTGATTGGATCACTGGGTCATAATATATCCAAGTTTTTGTAAAATTATATATATAAACATATGAATTTTTAAATTTTTTTTATATAGTCTAGGGGTCAAGAGCTACTATGTAGGGGTACATAACATTATATATGAATGCCCCTTTTCAGCTAGTATGCAAAAAAAAAAAACAAAATTTGTTATATCTTTATATCCTTACATTCAGTATCAAACATAATCTATATATCGTATATGCAGTATGCAAAAAAAAAAAAACAAAATAAGAAATACATATATACAAACTTCAAATAGTATGAGTTCAAAAAAAAAAAAAAAAAAAAAAAAAAAGAAAAGACATAAAAGAAGAGAACACATATATATAATGACAAAAAAAAAATAAATAAAAAAATAGCAAATTTATCCTTTTTGATTTACGGGGTCTATTTTTTTTGATTCATCAGGTGATTGACAAAAAAAGCCTATTTTTTAATAAACGTATACTGATCTTCATATGATACAATGACGTATATTGATATTATATAAACTTATATATTCAATTTTATGTCATTAACTAATCAAATTATTAAATCGAACTTTAGTATAAAAAAAAAAAAAAAGAACATAATTAATATAGAAATCAGTTTTTTTTCTCTAACTAAAATAAAAAAAACCTTCCATATTAAGAAATATAAAAAGCAGTTCATTGAGTAGAGATAAAGATATCGTCATATTAAGTGGAGATTGAGGAGGAGTTGGAGGTTGAGGTGTTATGCGGTTGTGAATATTGTAATCGGATATGTTGAGAAGAGATAGAAAGGTGTCATTAATACATCAATTTAAAATAAAAAAAGGTGTCACCAGTATAATGAATTAAATTAAAAGGTATTATTAGTAATTTACTTAAAGCTATGTATATTTAATAAAAGAAATCTAAAACTTACAAATGCTTTGTTATAGGCTAGACGAAGTAAAAGGTGTCGCCAGTTTGTTAAATTAAATTAAAAAAAAAGATATCATTAATAATATACTTAAAGCTATATGTATTAAATCAGAGAAATCAAACTTACCAATACATTGTTATAGGGAAGACGAAATAAAAAGTGCTACTAGTGCATTAAATTAAATAAAAAAAAAAGTATTGTTTGTAATTTGCTTAAAGCTATATGTATTAAATTTGAGAAATTTAAAACTTATCAATACTCTTTTATAAAGAGAATAAAATAAAAGGTGCTACTAGTACATTAAATTAAATAAAAAAAAGGTATTGTTTGTAATCTGCTTAAAGCTATGTGTGTTAAATTTGAGAAATTTGAAACTTACTAATACTCTTTTATAAAGAGGATAAAATAAAAGATGCTACTAGTGTGTTAAATTAAAAAAGATATTGTTTGTAATATACTTAAATTATGTGTATTAAATTAGAAAAATCCGAAATTTACCAACACTTTATTATAGAAAAGATGAAATAAAAGATAATTCAGTGCATTAAATTAAAAAAAAAAGGTATTATTTGTAATTTGCTTAAAGCTGTGTATCAAATTAGAGAAATCTAAAACTTACCAATACTTTGTTATAAGGCAGATAAAATAAAAGGTGCTATGTTAAATTAAATAAAAGAATTTTTTTTTCAATTGTATACAATTTTACAATTTTACTTGGAATAGTATATTATTAGTTTAAACATTGTATATTAATTAGAATAATAAATCACAAAATCAAATACTGCAAATTGCTTGTTTATTTCATATATGCCTATTTATTATATTTATTTATTGCATATTCATCAATTACAAATAGCCAATTCTTTAATCTAATACTGCTAAAGACTTAGTTTTATTCTTTTTACGATCGAACTAGCTAATTAACTTGGTTGTTTTAGCAATATCATTATCATTAAGGCAGATACTTCGAGATTAACATACTTTAACAAATTCTTTTCAATTCCAGTTAATTTCTTGTTTATTGAAAAGATCCTCTAAAGCAGAATTTTTGATTTTTCTTCTTCAAAATAGTAGAATATTTTCACTGCTTTTTTCATACAAATTTAACTGAAAAAGATAATTAACAATAAAATAGTTGAAGATTTTTTCATATTACTATATATTAAATTTACTTACATTTTTATGTTTATTATTTCATACTCTTTTGGTTTGATATTTTTTAATAGAATATGGAATATTCTTGTTTTCTACAATTGGGACCAATGGTTTAGCCATTTAATAGTAAGTTAATATATAATTTAGACTTTATTTGTAATTGTATGTTAATATGTTCATTACTATGTTGTTTATTCGGAAGTTAAGTTTTTTTTAGGGGGTACTTAATTCTTATTTATATTGCTTTTTTTTGTTTTTGCGCCTTACATAGGTTCTTACTAATTAACTATTTAATTATGACTACATAATTAATGCATATTATTAATTTATTTAACTATAAGCCCCACTTTATTAATCGCATTATTAATTTGTTATTAATTTTTTCTGGTGCATGATCATGATCATGATTGTGATCATATCACATGAGCACGATAAGTATATTTATTTCTCTTATATTAGCAACCCAAATGTATTGCTAATTACTTCCTTATTTGTTCCGATTATGATTGATTGTTATTTCCTGCATATTGTTATGCTGATTAAAACCGTTTCTATTAAGCCATTACAACATATCAAATATTGTTACGCCGATTAAACCTGTTACATTATTACTTCAAATATATGATAAATAAATTATTTGATAAATAAATTATACTTACATTATTTGATTTGGGCTGATTAAATCGAAGTTCTGAAATATTAGTATTTTGTGCAAGTATTATTTCTTGATTGTGATCATTACAGATTGAAATATGCAAATTGCTTGATTTTTTAGAATTATCATGATTGGTTTGATCATCATTTAGAGTAAATAAATTAATATTTACATTTAATAAATGTATTGTACTATTTAAATGCTATAAAATAAATTTAAAATTTTCAATAAAAGATATTGATTAATTTAGTTTAAAAAATTTTACATATTGTATACAGAGTAAAGTTATATATATGACTTGTCTATTTACTTTATTTTCAGTAGTCTTTTGATCTTTTACTCCAATATTATGTCTATTATCAAATTTATAAAGCATTATACTATTAATTACTGAAGTAGCATGTCTTGTCTTCGGAAACTTACTTGGTCTAAACAGATTGTTTTCAATAATTTGCTTTTTGGTTGGAAAAAAAATAGCATCTCTCTTGGCTTTATCAGAGCCAGTATATATTATTTTATTTTTTATATTAAATGCTATTACTTGTTCCTTATTTCAAAAATATTGAATAAGTTCTCTTTTTATCTGATCAGTTGAATTTTCATTTGCTTTTATAGATACATAGATATGTGCTGCATTTTCATGTTTATAACAATTACAAAATGATCTATACCAAATAAAATCAAGACAAGTACTTTTACCTATAATATAATTAACTAGATAATAATAAAACCATGTGCTTTTCTGCAAGCTTTTTAATCATCTTAGACACTTCTTGAGCTTCACTATCTTCAAACCTAATCTTATCTGCCGTATATGGAGATCAAAAAGTATTTTGCTTAGAATTATTCAAATATACATATAAAAAGTTTGGGTTGTCTGAAACTTCAAGAATGCTATTCTGTAATACTTTCAAATTTTCCTGATTTATATAGTATATTATAAGATTGTAGTCTGTATAGCCCATTTTAGTGCTTAATAGTGCATGAATTTCAGTATGTAACAAGTCCTGTACTAAAAACCAACTGACCACAATTCTCTGTAAAGTTTGAGCAAGAAACCCTGATATCATAAAGATGTTCGATAAAGGTCAACACTGTTTGGGTACCTGAATATTTTTCTTCAATAGTTCTATTTATTCTTTCAGTAAAGTTATTAGTAGTCCATGCTTTGTGTGAGGTTCATCTTCCTGACTAGGTAAGCGTCTGCCATCAATAAAACCAAGAATCCACTCTTTACAGAGCTAATTTTCCTCAAGATCATGTATAAAAAATACTTTTGCTTGAGTGGAAATTGGAAATAAATTTATAAACTTTTTATATTCGATTACCATTTCTTTGGCTTCAGTTATACTTCTGCATCTGCCAATAATTTTGAATGCCAATGCTATCAGGTATCTGTATAAATAATATAACATATATAAATATTGTTATTCAATATTTTATTATAATCCAATTTCAGTATAAAATGCTACAATTAATATAAAAAATATATAAAAGATTTATAAATACTATACATTACTATAAGCTCCAATTAATTTTTTGTGTTCTAAAATGATTTCTAAAAGTCTGCATTATATAAAACTAACAGAGTATTGTACCTCGAAGAATAAACTTTAATGCAGCCTTTGTTGGTTTGTATTTGTCTATCATTGTGAAAGGTTTTTATTCAATTGCATATAGCTATATATGTTTAAAGCCTTTATTGTTAGGTAGTGTAATATATTCATATGAATGGTCACAATTTATATTTTTACAAGATATATTTGCTCTTATTGCTTCAACCGTGAGCCTTATTGTATATATATTCTCTTTGTTAGATAATGTGAATCCTATAGGCATGCTCCAATTTTCTCTGTCTTCTACTACAAGAGTATGAATAGGTGCATAATTGTTGTTAAATCATACTTTGCATTGATGTCAAAACAAAATGAGCCATAATCTTTTGCTTGTTCAAGCCATATATTATTACTTACAGTAAGTTGATAATAGTGTTCTGGAGAATTTAAAAGAAAGTTTTGATTCTCTTGTTGATAATAAAGAACAAACCCCTTTTCTTTCAATTCATTTATAATTAAACCATGTAAAATTGTTCACAGACCTATATCACAACTATATTGACTATTTCGTTCTATCAACTGTTAAATTTTTTGTTCACTACATATATTAACTTCACATTTTTCTTGTTGCTCCAATTATTTTTTTGATATACCATTAAATGAAGCTAAAAGTTTGAGTTTTACTTCTTTAGCTATGAATCCATTTGTATGTCAACTTAAAATTACCTGATCTCTTACAGTTCTACTGAAATTTAAATATGTAATAGATGATTTATATTGAATAAAAATGTTGGTTAGAATATGCTGGCCTTCGATATATAATTTAATGAGAAATTTTTCTGCAACTATATTAAGCATAACTTTGATAATTATATACGAACTTTGCACTTATGCATATTATTGCCATTTTTTAAATTGTTTTTTATTTGATAATTTGAACAATTGAGTATACAATTTCCAAATTCACCACATATTCTCTAACAGTTCTCATCACCTGCACAATAAAAAACCTAATGCCAAATACAAAGATCTGAAACTAAACCTTGCCAAATTTGAATAACATAATTCTGTCCCTTTTCTGTTAGTTCAAGTCTATTATCCAAGCGATTTGTCGATTTTGTCATGCTATTAATTGTTGTCTAGCCTTTAAAGTCAATTGCACCTTCTTCATGTTTAAAAATAACAAGGTTTTTTTGAATCGCTTGATTTACTTTTTGTTGGCTTTGATATTTGAAATGTGCATATTTTACAATTGGTAATGATAAGATATATGTCTCAGCAGCACGTCCAAATGGTAAACCAATACTTCTATCTGTATTCATCTAATGTAACATATTCATCACCATATTCAGTTATATAATTGTAGGTATTTATAGTAATGTGTTTTGTCTTTCTATAAAAGAATATCAGTAAGTTTCAGATTTCTCTAATTTAACACACATAGCTTTAAGCAGATTATAAATGATACCTTTTTATTTATTTATTTAATTTAACACACCGGTAGAACCTTGTATTTTATCTTCTTTATAACAAAGTATTGATACATTTCAGATTTTTTTGATTTAGTACATATAGCTTTAAGTATATTTTAATAATATATTTTTTTTATTTATTTGCTTAATTTAATGAACTGGCAGTATCTTTTATTTTATTTGGCTATAACAAAGTATTTGTAAGTTTTAGATTTCTTTTATTAAATGCACATAACTTTAAGTATATTACTAATGATACCTTTTTTTATTTATTTATTTAATTTAACAAACCAGCGATATCTTTTTTATTTTAAATTAACATACTAACAACACCTTTCAATCTTTTACTCCTCTCTTGTCTCCACTCTACTATTTTTCACTCAACACCTCCTACAACTACACAATACCTACAACTGCACAACACCTCAACCTCTAACTTCTCCTCAATCTCCACTTAATGCGACGACACCTTTATCTTTACTCAATGAACTGCTTCTTATGTTTTTTAATATAGAAGGTTTTTTTTATTTTAGTTAGAGAAAAAGAACTGATTTCTATATTAATTATGCTTTTTTTTTTTTCTTTTTATACTAAAGTTCGATCTAATAATTTGATTGGTTAACAACATAAAATTGAATATGTAAGTTCATGTAATATTGATATGCATCATTGTATTATGTAAAGATCAGCATATATTTATTAAATAATGGGCCTTTTTTGTCGATCACCCGATAAATCAAAAAAATGGACTCCGTAAATCAAAAAGGATAGATTTGCAAAAAAACGACTACTACTATGACAATATTTATAAAAAAAAAAAAAAAACAACACCAAATGACAGAATCAATAAACCTCTTGGAATAATCACATGATTTCGCCATTCTAACAGCCAGCCTGCTTTGGCAGGCAGGAAACCACTGGCTAAATAATTAGGCTAGGATTGCCTATTTAATTTTTTTCTGGTCTGTACAATGACTCCCAGCGCAATTATTATTGCTATCTTTTCAGAATATTCATCATTTTAGTTCCTATTACTCTTATTCAATTCACATCTATCTCTAATAATAATAAAGCTATCTCTGGCTCTTATCGCAGCTAGCATTACTCCACATAAACAAGGTGTGTGTCTATGTTTTTTGTATAAGTTGACAACCAGACTGAGCGCTAATTTGCCCCAGACCGCATGTGGTGCTAACCACCTAGCACAGATCAGCCAATCTGCGAGCCCCTACTGTACACAGGTAACACTAGCCGCCCCAACAAACCAATTAATGAAATGCAGATGCTCCATCAGCCAGTGCCACACAGATCCCGTAACACTATCAGATGCCACCCAAATTATATATAAATACGCCTCACTTAACTATTACTAGCCTTACCCATAAAGCATCAGAAAACAGTATTTTTGGCCCTGCTCTAACCCTCCACAAACAGTAATCACATGATTCCACCATTCTAACAGCTGGCCTGCTTCGGCAGGTGGGAAACCACCGGCTAAATAATTAGGCTAGGATTGCCTATTTAATTTCTTTCTGGTCTGTTACGATGACTCAGCACAATTATTATTGCTATCTTTTTTGGGATATTCATCATTTCAGTTCCTATTACTCTTATTCAATTCACATCTATCTCTAATAACAATAAAGCTATCCCTGGCTCTTATCGCAGCCAGCATTACTCCACATAAACGAGGTGTGTGTCTATGTTTTTTGTAAATTCAAAAAATTTTTATTGGCGCAAATGCAAAAAAATTTGCTAAAAAAGTTATACGCACGCTATATATATGGAGAGCGCTTATTATACGCGCAAATTTAAATCTATGTACTGCGCGAACCCAATTTACATCACTGACCACAAAATGTCTAGTAAATTTGATTATTATTCGCCTGTTTACTAATTTTTTTATTTTTATTTTTTAAAAAAAAAATAGGTTTCTTTTTTTTGACTATCACACAAGATAAGATATATATATGGCTCATTAAATTTTCACACTACGACTACGAATTTTATGGACCTACTTCGTGTGAACCGGTATAAGATGATACTTCTAAATACGTCACGATAAAAAAGAAGAAAAAGGTTAGTGTTATGTTTGGCATTTCAGGGATATAAGGTTGTCACCGCTCGTCGGGTCTGAAATCTATATAGTTAAGTATTATTTTTGCGACTAGTAGCAATTTTAAGATTTTATGATCGGCTACTATTTGATTGGTTCGATTGATAAGTTTAATAGTTTTGATTTGATGTCTACGTATAAATTATTCGCATCATATGAGACAAACTTTTTAGTAGATTATCTTTTAGAACTATAAATAAATTGGATTACAAGTGACCCTCGTTGATATCAACCCATTTGGATTAAACAATTATGTTGATATATATGAGGGTTGACAACAGAGGTAAATTTTATATTGTTTGGGCTCAACTTTTTACAATTTTAGGTTGATATTAACGAGGGTCACCTGTATAAGTACAATATATATAAAAATAATTAATAACAATTGGAAGTCAGATCGGTAAATGATATTAATATAATGTATTCGGATATTCAGTGCGAATCCGAATATCCAGATATAAAATCTTTTCACTGAATATATATCATTTTTCACCGATTAAACTCAATAAATGTTCGTAAATTATAATAAACTAGCACATGTTCATTTGGATGGCTTCGCCGACCCGATTAATACGTTAAAGAGGCAATAGAGACTCCTATAATTAAATAAAAAGATCCTTATTTTAACAAATAAATTAGTGTAATAAATGAAATCAAGAGACATAGTGCAGTAGTGTGGTTGTAAATTTTATAAATTTACAAAATAAATTAGAGTAGGGTTCCGACCTTTAACGTCTAACCCGAATAACCATGTACCCGATTATCCGACCCGAAAAAATTAATGTTTTGACGAATCACACAGTTGACCCGATATTTATGATCAGCAGCAATTTCGCCAATTCAAATTTCACCAATAGCGATAGTGGTAAAATTATTTAACCGACATCTTTAATCTAGTTCATTCCTGATATATATGTAAGTTTCGCTAATATAAAGTTTTTTTTTTATTAATCAACCATTCTTTATGAGTTCGATACTAGAGGTAATCGGATATCCGGTTAACCCGTTTTAATTTGGTAACCGATTTTAGTTTCGGGAAAAAAATGATTGACCTGACGGGTCAGGGGTAGGATTTTTAAACCGGATTGGAACCCTAAATTAGGATAGCTTATTTAGATACCGATATTAAATTAATAAAGTAGATTTATACTTACTGATGAAATTAACGCGAATGAAATAAAACCAAGATATAGGATGGCGGTAACCGCTACGAACTCGAATAGTTTATTTAGATGTACTAATTAATAAAAGATCTTTATATATACAAAGATAATATGAAAAAATGAAACTAAATAAGAGATACTGTACAGTGTGAGGGTAATGCCATAAATTCGAATAGTTTACTAAATATACAAATTAACAAAAGAACTTTATACTTAATGCGCAAATAAAATGAATTAAGAGATAGGGAGGTCTCAAGTATGGTGCGAATCATCTAAATCTTAACTATTAAATTTATTAATTGTGGCTATCTGAATCAATCTGGACAATCATTAATATGACAATGTATTCAAAATAATTCTAAAAATTACTACTACTCGACAAATGTTATAAACTTAACTAGATAGATATTATAATGTGAAGCGAAATTTGAGATATTTGTTAAAGAGTAGCAATTTTTGGCCATTAGATTATTCGCAATTCGTTGGATCAGTGGCAATTTTTTTTAATAATGATATTTGAATAACTGACCAAAATTTGACAGTTTATTCAATTATTGATTAAGAATTTGCTATCGAGAACCTCTACAGTATAATGTGATAGTAAATTGATTAATGAAAAAATATTTATACTCACCAGTGAAATCAGCATGACTGAAATGAAACTAAATACACTATGAATCGAATAGTATATTAAATGTACTGATTAACAAAAGACCTTTGACTAATAGCATAAATGATATAAACTTGAATAGTTAGATATACTATTAATAAACTTTTATTCTAAAAATGTAAATGATTTTACTATAAGCATGAAGCTTATTACATATGGGGTGTTACGCATTAAAAGAGCCCATTTTGACAAATTTTCAAAGCTTTTTTTTTTTTATTTGATTTTGAATAGACATATATTCAATAAAAAAAGTTTTCCTTAAGTTACAAAAGCTAATTACAAATTCTATAATAAAAAGACGAACTTATAGGAAATGTTACTGTTTGTAGATCATTTAAATTCAAAATTGTTTATATGTAAAAATGTGCGTCTAATTACAGAATCGAGAGTTCTTGAACTAAAATTTGATAAATACAACTCAAAATTCGACAAAAAAACTCGGAAGAAGCGCATGCAAGCGTGTGATCATTGTAGCACAGGTACATTATAATATAAATTGTATAAATTTTGCACAACAGAAACCTGTGCTAGGTTCACTAAACTAAAAAGATTGTTATTTAAAGGAAAATTTCTATTTGTACACGGGGGTATATGTACACGGGCATATAAAAAGCCAACTGATATCTCAAAATTTTGATTATGAGATCACTTTTTGGCTTCTAACAAAAAAAATTCCTTGCGAAATTTTGGTATAAACTAACCCTCACCCCAACCCCAAACCCACCCTAACCATAAGCAAGGATTAAAATTTTCGGGTGTAAAAATTATTTTGTTTGGACTGTTACACGGATTTGCAAATTAATTAATACCCGTGTACATACACCCGTAATTATATGTATATATATATAAATACGTTTATAGAATATCATTTAGTTTTTTTTTTCGATTTTTATATTGTGATTTTATTGGATATTATTGAACTCGGTAACGAAGATCATAATTCTCTCCCCAGGCCGTAATAACACAAGTATGATATATAATATTCAATGAATGTATCCAAATATTCATTGAGATTCGTTATCCGGATATTAAACAATTGAACGAATAAATATCCGGATCTTTATTTTTTTAATTGGATCAGACCTCTACTCTAGTAGAGACACGTATACAGTATAGTAGTGAATATTGATATTCGATTAAAGCTAAAAATAGCTATTATGGAGATTTTTTTTATTGGTGAAATGTTACATTCTCAAAAAGTATTTTAAAACGTATAAATAAATAAATTACTCGGGAAATTGATTTGCATCAACCAATCAGACAAAAGTCCCTTTTATAAACTAATATATGCTATGTTTCTTCGACTTTAAATTCTAATAAATAGTAATCAGAATCATCAGAATCGATTTATTTTTGGAAAGTTTATAATAAGTTTATAATATTAAAGATATCTTGTGATTTAATGATCTAAATAAAATGTTTTTTTGACATCATTTTTATTTATCTCAAAGACTAATTGAATGTTACCAAAACATTCAATTCTGACCGGTAGATATATACTGTAGTTTAATATTTGCCTTCACATAACCAATTATACTGTAATTGGCACGTCACAAAATTTCAAAATTGAAAAGCTTGTGATATGATAGTTATATACTGTTGTAATGATAATTAAATAAAAATTAAATAAAATCAGTCAGAAGATCGGGACAATCATTTTTTATGAAACAAACTTTTTTAGTACATGAGGGTGTGATTATTAATATTGATATATTTACCGTTACTGTTACCGTTGCGTAAATCTTAATTTAGTGCAGCCACGTGAATAAATAGAAAAAAATTCGAGTTTCATATATAATACAAACAATGTTATATTTTATATATTTTGTGTGACAGAACTAACCTAATTAAATATTTTAAGACTAATTTAAGGCAACACAATTAATTGCTACGATCTTAAATAAATGTTTCGATTCTCGTTTTCCTTGTTTATCTGCTAAATATTTTGTCTCCCAGAGAGCATCCTTATACTTCCGTTCGTTCCCCTTTCCCACCAACAATATTTTTCACTCTTTACTTAGTCTGTTGGGAAAAGACTTAATTTCTTTGTTTTCATCCAAGTTTTTGTATATAAGTGTAAATACCATATGGAAAGTGGTTACACTTCAAATAGAGGCCCTGATCGTTTCCAAGATTTTGACCCATATCCATCTAGCAGGGATGACACACTAGGACGTGGAAGGACACTCAGCAGGCCTGAACGTCACCTACCTGTTGCTCCACTGCTATCTGGTAAAAAGGAAAAAGATGACTCTTGGGACAGTTGGGTAATATTTTCTAGAGTAGTAACTTTTTGGGCACCGGGTGTATTATTAAGTTCGCTTGGTGGTCTTAATGATGCTCAATCACAACAAGCATGGCGTGAAAAAGTTGCTTTATGCTTTATAGCCGTTATAATGGGTGGAATTGTGGCATTTTTAACCGTTGGTTTTGCGTCTGTATTATGCCCACCATCACAAGAGAATAACCCAAATCAATTTTTGCGATTCAACGAGTCTCCTGGTAAGTTTTATTTTTTATATAAATAAAATTATAAATTAGGTATCAAAGATTCGGACATGAGGCGTATTGCATGTCTTTCATGCCCTTAACGTCTTTCAGATCACGAGACTAGTATATAATAATTGTATCTGATTGGTAAATCCATTTTTTTCAATGAATAGAAAATTTCAAAAAGTTTATGCATGTAATAATTGACTAATAATATGAGCTATAATATATATCACATGACCATTTGCATGCGTCTAATTTGCCTTTTCTTTTTCTTTTTTTTTTTTTTTTTGTTAGGAAACCTTGGAATAGAGGGTTGGCAATTTAATGTCGTTAATGCTAAATCGACCCCAACTCTTAATTTTTCAAAACTTATGATCGAACAAAATGGTCAAGATATCACAAATTTATTTAAACGTAATGATCCTTCTCAGTGCAGTTCAAAACAAGTTAAACAATATACTATTGTAAGAGATTCAGTCTGTAGTCCAGATAATTGTGCTAACAGAACATTTGATATTAGTGATGCCACGTTTAAACAACTTAATATTTTTAACACATCGAGAAAAGTTGGTTTTGATTGGGATCAACTTAATGACCCTTTCTTGAAAAATTATTTGGTTGTAGATGGGTTTCTTTTGAATCTCAACCCATACATATTGGCTAATCCACCAAATAAATCCGACATATTAGATACCGTTATTCGTACAGTTTTAGCAGGCACTCATGGCAAAGATGCGACCCGTCTTCTCTTCGGCAGGGATGATATGAGGGCCGCAGTCAATTGCTTAATTGCTAAATACTATGCTGGAAACATTGATAAGAAAACTATTGGATGCTTTACTTCTCAATTATTTCTATACTTTTCGCTGACTGTAATTTTAGGAATAGTTCTGACTAGATTTATTATGGCTTGTGTGTTCAATTGGTTTATATCTCATCGTCTCGCTCTCCCGCCAAAGAATACTAATAGGGTTGCACCTATGCCAATTAGTCAATATGGAAATCAGGGTTCCATTGGTCATGCTAACGGTCATGTTAAAACTTTGAACGATGTCGGAAATGACTTATTTACTGTTTTGTTAGTTACATGTTATTCAGAAGGGGAATTAGGTATACGTGGAACTTGTGAATCAATGGCATCTACTGAATATCCTGATGAACGTAAATTATTGTTTCTTATCTGTGATGGTATCATTACTGGAAGTGGTGAAGAGAAAAGTACTCCTGATATTTGTGTTGGGCTCATGGAGCTTGACCCAGCTTTCAAAGATCCTCAACCTCAAAGTTATATTGCTGTTGCTGCGGGATCTAAGCAACACAATATGGCCAAGGTTTATGCTGGATATTTTGGTAAGTTAAAATTGTAATAATATTATAACGAGTTTAAATTGTAATTAATCTTTTTAAAAAAAATTTTTTTTTTTTTTAATAGTTTGGAATGGTCGACGCGTTCCTATGATTACTGTTGTAAAATGTGGTACTCCTGCAGAAGCTGGCAAAGCTAAACCTGGTAATCGTGGAAAACGTGATTCGCAACTGATATTGATGAGCTTTTTTAGTCACGTCACCTACAATGATCGCATGTGTCCATTGGATTATGATTTATTCAGGAAAGTTCATCATTTAATGGGTGTTACTCCAGACTTTTTTGAAATTGTGTTAATGGTAGGTCCATAACATTCGTAATTCCACGATATTCGTAATTCTACGATTTTTAAGGAATTAATTTTTAATTTCAATTTTACAGGTTGATGCTGACACAAAGGTTTATCCAGACTCACTAAGATTGCTTATCAATTGCATGTGTAATGATAATCTCATAATGGGTCTTTGTGGTGAAACAAAAATTGCGAATAAGCGTACCTCATTTACTAGTGCTATTCAAGTTTTTGAATATTATATATCACATCATTTGGGTAAGGGATTTGAATCAGTATTTGGTGGTGTTACCTGTCTTCCTGGATGTTTTTGTATGTACCGTCTTAAGGCTCGTAAAGGTGACAGTGATTGGGTACCAATCATTACTAAGCCGGAAATTGTTCAAGAATATTCTCAGAATATTGTTGACACTCTTCACCAAAAGAATTTGTTACTTCTTGGAGAAGATCGATTCTTAACTACCCTCATGTTGCGTAATTTTCCTCACCGTAAAATGATGTTCTGTCCACAAGCAGTCTGCAAAACTATTGTTCCAGATGAATTTAAAGTCCTACTTTCTCAACGTCGTCGTTGGATTAATTCAACAATTCATAATCTAATGGAACTCGTTCTTGTCCGAAATCTTTGTGGAACTTTCTGTTTCTCGATGCAATTTGTTATATTTATGGAACTTATCGGAACTGTGGTTCTTCCAGTTGCTATCTTGTTGACATATTCATTGATAGTAAACTCTATTTTAAATCCACCGAAGGAATTTGCTGATCTTATTCCTTTATTAATGTTGGTAATGGTCCTTGGATTACCAGCCGTAATGATTTTACTTACCACTAGAAAGTTGGTTTATATCGCGTGGATGGTCGTTTATCTTTTGGCTTTACCCATATGGAATTTTATATTACCAACTTATGCATACTGGCACTTTGATGATTTTTCTTGGGGTGAAACGCGGTACGTTTTTGTATTTATTATTATTTTTTATTATTTCTCTTTACAAAATTTTTTATACTACCAACAAATGAGTTATCTGACAAGTATATAATGGATATGATAAAATTAATTTTTTATCCGATCGATTTACATTAAGTGTACCAATTTTAATATTTTTGATGAATAACAAAATAATTCATATGCAACCACTAGAGATGCGGTAGAAACTCATAACTTATGCTATAGCTAGTTGCTACATAAGGTTAACTAGGTGCTTAACATTATCTATCGCGTCTCTAGTATTCACGCGATAAATTTGTCAGAAACTTTATTAGTTAGTAGTATATATAAACTTGATTGTTACATTTGGATACATTTGTATCTTATTAGTTTAAAATACAAGTTAAAATCAATGAAAACTTTATCACGTGATTATGGACGATAATTAATAATGGTATTTATCGTTTTATTTAAACTAACTTTATAGAAAAGTCGATGGAGAAACCAAAGGCGACGATCACGGTAAAAAGGAAGGTCAATTTGACTCTTCTAAAGTTCCTTTGAAACGTTGGGAAGACTGGGAGCGCACACGACTGCGACGAGAGCGTCGTAGCAAAGAACGTCAGCAATCAACCAAATATAACAATAAAGCTTTGACAGCTGATGATAATACAAGATTGTTAAGAAGTGGGCATGATGATGTATATTATTCTGAAACAGCGTCTAATCATTCCGCATCATCCACTCAAGAGGTCGAACAACCAACACAATTTTACAATTACAATTTAACACAACAATCAAATCCTGCACAATATGGTTATTATCAACAAGAACAATATAATTATAATATACGAAATGATAGAGGACCGCATAGTGATCAATATAACCCTGCTTATCGACAAAATCAAGGACAATATTGATTAATTTGTGAAATAATTGTATAGAAATTTGTTAATTTTATTAAACTAATGCTTATGATTGCGTCATGTATTTTATTTAAAAGTATCGAGAAAATTAAACTAATAAAACCAAATGAAAAAAAAAAACCGTTTACTATGAAAAAAAAAAGAAAAACTTTTGTTGCTACGCCAACCATTGCCGAGAATTGAGCTTTTTTGCCAAGACATACATACATCCTATTTTAGAGAAAAAGTGCCTATAGAAAGAAATGAAAGTGTTACCGTATGAATTTGAAATCGTTTTATGCAGTTATACAGGTTTATAAAAACGTCAAAGAAAATAAAATTGGCTTGCATATCTATGCATTATGCATGTAAATGTTTTAATGTACGTACTGTACATACGTAAGAAAAATAATTCTGTGCATTCAGCATTTTTATTTTTGTTGCACAAAATTTTTGATTTGCAAGTTAAATACTGGTTTCATTCATGCTCCTGATCTTGATCTTATCTGTGCTACGTGCTGTACGAGCTCATAAACTTTATCCCACCGCGCTGTTTTACTTTGCTACGTACGAAGCGTAATTGTATTTATAAGGAAAAAAAACGAAAATTTTTTTTATTCCACATTGTGTAGTGCAGTTATAGTAAGAAACGTCGAACTATTTTATAAATTCATTAATAGTTGTCTAATCGATCTGATTTTTGATTCATCGATGTTATTAATAATTCAGGTTGACCAAATCATTGGCCGACCAAAAATTTGTTGGTCAATGGCCAAAGAGTAATTTTGTTTAATAGTTTAGATATATTAATAAATAATTTAGTTATACTGTATAAATTTAATCTATATAAAGTATATATACATTCAGACATGCAACTCCCCTAAGTGCACGTCCTATGAAAAGCCTCCCTAAATGCACGTCTTCTCTTGGCCAAACTAATATTATGCCTATAGATTTTTACCTCCCTAAATGCAATACCTCTCTAAGTGCACGCTTGGCTAAATTTTTACTTATGGTCCTGTCGCATTGCATTTAGAGAGGTCTGAATGTATGTATATTATTCAAATTTTACCAGTACCACAAAATCTAGATGAGTTTTGACCACTCTAGTAGGTTTAGATCGCAGATAAACTAGTCTGAGCTCTTATTCTTGCATATAGTTTATATTCAATTGTCCATGTGCAAATTAAGTTTTTACACATGTAATTACTTATATAAATCATTTAATAAAGACATGAGCAAGACCTCACCTTAACAACAACAACAAAAAAAAAAAGAATTTTATCAGTACTAAACTTTTGAATCAGGTCGATATAATTTGATTAATCAATCACCTGATAATAATTTGCTATCATATAATAACAAACTATATAAAACCCAATATATATTATTTTGACTTTTATTAAAACGCACCTATAATGGTTTACACCTATGCATGCATTATCTCAAAACCTAGCTGATTAATCAGTGCAAAGTAAAAATTTTCTACAAAAACTTTGTATACAAAACTTAGAAAAATATAAAAATTTAATAAAAAATTATATACAAAACTTAGAAAAATATATAAATTTAATAAAAACAGTGTAAAACACCATAGGTGCAATAATTATTTTTTATATATAATAAGGTTTATTATTTTTATTATACTGTATACTACGTATACGTATATTTTTTTATACATATTTAGTTTTACAAATTTTACGTACTAGTTTTCACTAGTTTTACCATTTTTGAATTAGTGTTACATGTACCGTATAGTTCCAAAAATAAGCACCCCCCGAAAATAAGCACCCCCATAATTTTTTTATATCCGAAAATAAGCACCCCTTATAATAGTTATCGGATTAGAAACTGGTTAAAACCCGGTTTTCTTGTTCATTTTATATCCGAAAATAAGCACCCCTATAACAAAAAAGGGGTGCTTATTTTTGGAACTATACGGTATATACAAATATATATATATATATATGGTTTAAACAAAATTACACGAAACAATACTGGTGTTATTGAGATCCATACATGGTTTCAAATTAACGCCCGTGAGGCGTCTCGAATTAACGCGTAACCCCTTAAAGCATAAAAAGTGAAACAGATAAAAAAAGTGGTTCGAAACTAGGTTTGACATTAAGTAAACTTTTCGAGCGTTGTTCATCAAATCGAGACGATTCTAATGGTGGTAAAATTATCAAAAATGATCAAGTAGCCATTAAGCGATTTACTGGGCGTTTTTGATGATTTTATTCCCACCATTAGAATCGTCTCAATCTGAAAAACTACTAGCTATTAAAGCTCGAAGCAGGTTTACCTAGTACCAACCCTAGTTTTAAAGCATTTAAATCTTATCATGATCGTTATTGTATATATACAGTATATATATATATATATTTAACTTACATATAAGATTTTGTATTAAACATTTATTACAATTGTTTAAAATTAGCCAACTAGATTAAATAGAAAATAAATTAATAGGCAATATGGTACTACAGAATCATCAATGGCAATTACGGTTTACAGCTTTATGGCATTCGAGTACTTGGTTTGCTCTATTTCGATGTTAAACGTTTCCATCAGAAATAACTTTAATCCCAAAGTATTTCAAATTTCGAAAAATATTTGATTAAATTGAGTTTTTTTTTCAATAACGATGGTCAAAGGATCAATTTTTACCTTTCAGAATTGAGTCACAAAAAAGAAGTACTATACACTCTAGAAATTTTATTTATTTTATTGAAAAACATACTGTTATTCTCTACACAATCAAGTTTTCAATCTAAAATAGGCATCGTACAAATTTTTATAAGCAAAGCTATCTAAAAATTTTTAAGACCATTTTTAAGCTCTCAACTTTCATATAAACGATTTAAATCTCAACTTTGATTAGAAGCGATTTGAACAATATCATCAAACTTCACGTGAACAAGTTATAAGACGCGGGTAGTGATGCGAACGGACAGCTCAGCTCCAGGCCTACTAATTAAGCATAGGCTCTAAAAATGGCTCGGCTCAAACTTTGGAGCCGATCGTAGAGCTGCGAGTCGATAGGTTTATATCATATCACTATTACCGAATAAGTCCACCTGTGCGCTAATTAATTGCTGCGCGTTATTTCGAATACGCCCCATGTGCGTTATTTCGAAGTAAGAAAAGGTTTTCTAAATTCAGTATAGTCATCAATAAATGCACGTTGTTGGATAAAAAAATATTCATAATGAATAATCTACATATAATAAATAATTACATTAGACCGATCAAATTATATGCACTTATCATTATAGGGAAAGTGCACTTATAGAATGGAATATGTATACATTATTGGGCAAAAATTTGTGAATAACGGCCGTTATTCACAAATTTGCCCAATAATGGTGTTATCCGATAATTTATGATCATGATTGGTAGGGAGTCACTCGCTG
>CAJVPY010001341.1:0-19882 GCA_910591965.1 Dentiscutata erythropus | reverse complement strand
GCATATTTTTATATTCTTGCTAAACTTGTGAAATTAAATTTGTGCAACTTTTTTTAATTATCCAACTTAATAATTTCAATCGTATTAATAAATCACGCGTTAGGTGTGGCTGACTGCGCCACTAACCTGGCACACATTCAAGATGTGCGTGCTAGTGAACAAATGATGTAATTGCATGATTTCACGAGACGTGATGTTCACTGGGTTCATCTTTCTTGAAGTGTCCCTGATATTGATATAGAAATTTGTCACTTGTTTGTATATTTAATTAAAAAGATGATTAAAAAATTGGTCAAGTAATTGATCGGCTATAGCCGTTATAGCGGTGCTGTTCACTTCACTGACAATCATTTCACCGAAAGTTCACTTAGTCGACATCACATAGGGTTAAGGTTAGCGTTTTATTAGTTGCATGATGTTGGCTAAGTGAGATGTCAGTAAATGATTGTCGGTGAAGTAAGGCGGATCCGGTTATAGCCGACTATTAGTCAATAGTCGATAATAATAATAGCTGATCAATAACCGACCTAGCTGACCGAACCCATCCCTAATTCCGTGAATGTATTCTCACTACAAGTTTCACCAGGACGTAATTTGAACCAATCCCGTGACAGTATACAAATAATGAAGGTATAAATCAGGAAAAATGAAACGAAACAAAAACCGAATATAAAAAGATAAAATAAGAATATATTATTTATTTCACGAAGGATTCGTGACACAGGGCAATCAGCACATTTATGCGGCCTAAAAAGGAAGACAGGACAATCAGCATATTGATGCGACCTAAAAAAGGAAGATAACCAATCTAAGGATGTAATTTTGTTCGGATAAACGAGAATCCCAACATCCAAAATCCCGACACACAAAATCTCGAAAATTAAAACCCACAAAGTACCAATATCCCATCATGTTAAATCCCGACAATACTAAAAAATTCTGATGTCATTATAGGGTTTTAGTATTTACGGGATTTTGGTATTTTTAGGAAATTGATTTTCGGTTTTGAGTGTCTGGATTTTGGATGTCGGGATTTTTGGTGTCAGGATTTTGTGGTAGATCCGTTTTTTTATATATTTTGAGGCAGAAATTCTCAGATGATCGAATCGATAAGCTAACATATCGAAATCAGTAAGTTATCGACATAAATACTTACCATTCATCGACGATTTTCAATAGTTTCAGAATTAATAAAAATCGCTGTGAATCGGCCCTGTGGCATTGATTAAAAATGGCGGGGTGAAACTTTATTTATTGAAACCCATTACTTTCTTTCTAGCCCTAAACATAACAGGTCCGATTTTATTATTCAAATAAATATCTTCATTTTTTACATTAAATTCTTTTAGGGTTCGCATAAATATTTGCTTGTTTTAATACTGCCACAATTAGTACGATTTCCCAATATTGTATAATGATATTCAAAGAAATTTACTATATTATTTTTGTATCTCATAACATGTTTAGAAAATATAGGAGTTTTGAATGATTCCTCTTAGTAATGCGAATTAATAAATGATACAAATTTCGATAAATTGTCCGAATAATTAGACGCCACAATTATTGTTTACAGGTTTTGTATACTATGTTCGGTCAAATGGACACACAAATCCAAATAGTCAGTCAAATTTGTACATCTATACAGTGGACAGTCAATTTATACATAAACAAAAAATAATATTTTGATCAAATCAAGACAACTTGTGTGATTCCACGGAAAACCCAGAATTCATAATTTTCGGAAAAAATTCCGCTTTTGGAAACAAATAATATCAAGATTTGATCAAATAATATTTTGTGTAATATGTATGTATTTGTGCGAACTTGGCAAATTTTGTAATAACGATCATAGTAAAATGAGGTTTCTATTTAGCCCCTTAAGCCCACTTATACTTGATTATTATAAATCCCACGTTGACCCTAACCCTAAAACTCCGAAAATTAATAGTTTTCAGTGGCTTATCTATTTTACACTATAAAGATTTCATTGTCACATTTATTCGAGAAAATAATAGTAAGTTTGTGTTGATTCTTTATTAAACAACAAGTGAATAACAGTAAATGCATAAAAAAAAAACATTTTACAAAAAGTAAGGAGAGGTCAATTTAATTCGGTGGTTTAGTTACTCCCTTGCTTAGTAAAAATAATTGGGTATATACATATATATGGATACACCCGAAAAAGTCCGAAAAGAAAATGAATGAGCATAAAATGCAAGCAAGTCGAGACAAAAATTTGAGAAAATTCTGATACTTCCCGAAGGTAGAAATTTTTAAAATTTATTATATATTTACTTTTTTTCACCCTCTCCCCTTTTGAGCGAGGAATGTAATGTAAATCACAGAATTAAATTGGTCTTTCCTAAACAGATAATTTTACATAACAGAAAGAATGTTTATTTAAATCATTGCTCATATTTTGTGATACAATTTTTGATTTTATTTTTGGGTTATTTAGTTATTTTGGGTTAGTTTGACCATAATAAGCAAGTTACATGGAATATAGAATAATTTGAACAGGATCCCTGTGTAATAACATCTCTGATAAATAATTTCACGAATCTCAAGATCATTATGCAAAGTTTTATTTGTGACTTTTTGGGGAATATTAGTATTATAAATAATGAAAGGTTCAAAATCTATCGCCAATACTAATAATAGACTATTACTGCTTTATTGTAGTGAAAAATACCGGTATAGGCGTAATTTAAAAAATAGTGCCCCTAAAATAACATGGATGATTTCAAAACGGGCCCATGGCGTTCTAAAATGGTTACATTAGGGTTTCAATAAATAGTTAGATATAGAGGATGTCTCAAAAGTAACGTTTATGCGCGTAGTGCTTATAAGTCAAGCTTCCCCAAATAACTCAAAGAGACCGGACTTATCTTGCATTTAGAAAAGTGCATTTAAGGGTCTGATATATATTTGGGCCAAGTTAAAGGTTGCATTTAGGGGTCGTATTTAGAGAAAAATTCTGACTGTATTCAGATAACGCCAAGTGGCTTTATTTCCGAAAATTTTCTAAATAAATGTGGATTGTCTCACTTCTTTGAGACTTAAATATTCCAGCGAATCTAGCATGCCGGTTAACACATCGGGTGTAATCACAGATTAGTATATATATGACCAAAAGAACAAATTCATCCAATAAAATCGTATGGACCTTTTTGGCCTTTTTTTCATTTAGGTTCTTTCTTTCTTTCTCATATAGGCTATTTCAGCTCAGCCACTTCGGCTCGGTTATTTCTGTTTCGGGGATCGTCGAAAGCCGATAGTTACGTGACCTCAAGCCACAGAGGCGGTGGCTTATAGTAGCCACATCCAATAGACTTGTATAAACCCTAAGTGGCTTGTTTTATACTTTGCTATTAGCCACTGCCTAATTTAACCTGGATCGTCTAAAGCCAGGTAGCACGTCATATATTACTAGCCACATCCACTGTGGCGCATAGTCACGCGAATACCAGCTTTAGACGATTCGGCCGTGATAATCCCAAAAAAGCACTTTTTGGGCAGTGATCGCCATATCTGTAACACGAGTGGATTAATAGATTAGTAAGGCTATTAAAATACTAAATCACGATTTAAAAAGTCATCATTGTGTATTATAGATCAAAATATTTAAATCTTTTTACTTCAATAGAATTAACTGATGCTTAGTCATCAATTACTATGCTGCTTAATTATCTAGATTCGTTTCACCTATTTTTGTTTTCAAAATCCGGTGTTCTTGAGTGATATATAATTTGAAGTCAATTGCAAAATCAACACTTTAAATGATTCTATAATTTTATACCAAAACACAGAATTTTGAAACAACAGTAACTTTTCTAAACATGAGAATATGCTTCATTTTTATTAAATAATTATCAAATTTATAGTCTCCCATTAGAGATAATTCGTTTCAGCGAAGTATCAACGAAATATTCTCACTGAAGACAGTATTTGTACATGAACAATTCTTTTAGTGCATTATATTTTGCTTATAATTTTCATGTCGCCGTGCAGCCGATTTTTTAACTTAGGCGAGACCAATTTAATTCAGTGGTTTACGTTACATCCTACTCACAAAAAAAGAGGGGGGGAGGGGGCTGGAGGGAGTTTATTATAAATTTTTTCTCCGAAATGATCCGCGTTATTATAAAATTTTCCGCGTATATAGTGAGGGGGGAAGGCGGGAGAGGGGGGGGGGGGTAACGTAAACCACTGAATCAAATTGGTCTCGCCTTACAAATAAATGCTTATACATAAATTAATAGAAAGTTAATACTACAGTAACATTTTAAAAGCAGCCGTTGTTAACCTTATTGAAATCATTTTTAACTTTTATCTTATAAAATTGAATACTGTATACGCTAATATTTAAATTTTGGTGTTTTTTTTTTAAAAAAAAAGATACGGGATATTCATAAATATTTAGTCTTAGTAAATATATAATTTTAAATACAAAATATAAATGATCATTCTAAATTATATGGTTGATACGCACTCATGGACTAATTGTGATCAATAATTATAAATGGTTAGAATGGGATTTCAGAATTAATGATTCGACGTCCGATTTAAGTAAAATAAGTGTCGCATTTATTTAAAAGAAGCGACGTACAAATTCTATTTTTTTAAAGTATGTACTTAGTTACATAATCGCTTGCCGGTAAATGGTTAATCAAAAAATACTAATTTTATCACCAGCTATACCTATTTAATATCCGGAATTCTAAAAATAAAATAGGATCTTTTAAACTCCCACTTATTTTTTGAAAAAGTCAATTCTGAAATACCCTAATGTTCAAAATTAGCGACTTAATTTGAACCATATATATTTAATTTACAATAAATAACTTATTATATCATCATTAATTTTAACTCAAGATTTGTAAAAAATGTTATGTAAAGGGATCTATATCATTTCCCTCGACTTTGGCCCTAACTCTAAATCAGATAACCCCAACTCAAATTACAGTAATTCCGCTAACCATTTATAATGAATGAATGAGTAAATGAATGAATAAATGGATGCGTATAACCAATTGCAATTGCATTTTATTTATTTCAATGATATTTTGATAGGCTTTAATCGTTGCGCCATTGTAAATAACGCGTCGATTTGGTTCCACATTGATTTAATTAATATTAATTTATTTATTATAATTGATTTTTGATCTTGTTACCCTTATATCGACAGATGCGCAAAACTTTTTATTATTACTATAAAATTTTGTTAAACTTTATTTAAATTCCTCAATTTATCAAATAAATTGGTCCATATCATATTTTACTTTACGCAAACACCATATGTTTATTGCAATTATTTTTCCTTGTTCTATATTTATGTAACCAATTAAATTATCATTAAAAAGGACCACGTAATTTAAGGCCTAATTCAAAAGGGACTGATTTTATGGCCCACACACACAACTTTATTTATATCTTATTGTCGTGGATGATCATGAGATTGGATTGGTTAGGGTGATTAGCCAATGGAAGTTTTAGATTTATGATCATCCGAATTTCACGCGTTGTATTAAGGACAATACCGAGGGGCTTGTTAATCATTTAGAGAAAATAGTTCATTCAATAAATACTTATATTCATAAATTCGCATCCATCAAAAAAATGTAGACCAATTCGACCTATTAGACTCTGAACCGATTTTTGGACCAATAGATATTATAAAATATTAATGTTTTCTTACTTAAATGCGGCAACAAAATTAATTATTCCCGTATTTGTAACGCGTTTGTAATTACATAATAACTTAATTAATTTTTTTTTATTGCAGTACTACAATTATGGAAATTGATCAATAATTCAAATTAAAATAAAATAGCGCTATCTTCTTCGATTCATAAAATTTTTTTATCTCCAAGAATTCTATATAAACGTTAAATTAAGTTTGATTTTACAATTTTACTTTAACAGTTAGAACAAAATATAAGTTTCAAGGCAAATTTATAATCTAATTGAAAGGCTACACGCATACCTTTAATAAGCTTATAAACTGAATGTAGAGCTTTTTTTAAAATATATGGGGTGAGTCAGTAAATATCAATCAAAATATATTGTGAGAAAAAACTATAAGCAAAATAATCAACAAATACTTAATCAAATTTGATAGAAAAATTCTATAATTAAAAAGATTTTATCAAATTTTGTCAAGTTTTTGTTAAGATATCTTTATTCAAGTTTAAACAAATTTATTAAAAACCTGCTTCGCACCTATTGCCTTAACTTCGTATCGTGATTTGTAATGCATATCAAATATACGTAATACTATATACAATACGTATCAATGCTGCTGAACTTCTCAAAATCGATATGCATGATGGAAAGATTTTGTATCAATATTAAAAGGTTATCGATTTTGACGAGATCGGTTTTGAGATGTTAAACAGTTGATCACTTACTTTTAAATGACCACGAATCTTCTAAAGAAAAAATGAACTATCTAATGAAGTTATGGTATATGCAGTATTTATTTTTCACGTGCACAAAAGTGTGCGCACGTGTGCGGAACAATCAAATTGCTTTATTTAAAATTTTGATTATCCGCACCTTTTGCGCACGTGAAAAATGAACACTGGGTATATGTTAAAAATTCTATGAATTTAATTGTAAGTTGTAAAGGATGGTCTTTTATATGTAAAGATTCTTAAGCAAAGGCAGAATGGATCATTTTTCAATTTGGGAGAGCTCATTGTCTTTTCCATTCTATTACCAAAAGTAGAATCTTTCAAGATATTTTGCACGTCTTTGAAAAACTAATTAAAATTGCTCATAGTGTAAGACAAACAGATTTACGACTTCGCAACAAAAAATTAATCCCTTGTACTAGTAATTTGCAAATTTCCGTCTATGTTTTGTTAACGGAAGCTTCTAATCTATAAATTTTTCATTTTCTTTCTGGAGGTCTTATACTATTAATTATGTACCAACAGTTTAGAAAAATTTGTGAAGAGATAGAGAGTCTAATTTTATACAAGAAATTTGTACCATTTCCACCAAGAAAATCTAATGATGTACAAACTAGTTCACTGGAAGAGTATCCACCAAAGATGGACATGAAATAATTGTCAACTTAATGTAATCACATGATCAATTTCGATCCGCAAAAAGTTTGTTACTTTGAAATCAACGAGAATACGTATTAATAGTCCTGCGTCTAGCATCAAATGACTTGTATATATCACATTCAACAACGGGTCGAAGCATTTAGTTTTTTAAAAATTTGCTAATACTCGGAAATTTTTCGAATTTTTATACAGTTGACCCTCTCAGAATCGGTATGCATGGTGGACAGGTTTTGTATCAGTTTTAAGAGGTTATCGGATTTGAAAACATAGTAAACTAATAGATTTATATAACGGGAACGGACTTGGTAGATTAATTTTTTATCAGATTTGACAGGTTATCGGCTTTGACAGGATCGGTTTTGAGAGGGTCAACTGTAAAAAGAATACTTTACTAGGTAAAAATTGTACAAGGCTGTTAGAGCCAAATACTGTTTTTGCGAAAATTCGAATTATTTGTTGAAGACTAGCAATTTTGCATTTCACAAATCTATGAATTAATCACCTTATACTTGTATTATATAAGCTGTGTGAACATCCCTCCTGCGTAAAGACCTGCCATTTGTATGATATTAATATACTTTTATTATTAGATCTAAAGAAAAATTATTTCCATCAAAATCGTCACAATTATGAATCAAGTCAACGTTCAACCACAAAATAATCAAAGAACTCAAAGGGCTCAAAGAACTCGAAGAACTCGAAGAACTCAAAGAACTCAAAGAACTCAACATGATGTAAATCTATCCATTGCTGTACAACGATATAATGAATTAGTTGAAGGCGAGAATCCATTTAGTGGATTATGGGGTTCAGAAATCCTACTACATGAAACTGATTTTCAAACTGAGTTGTTTTTGGGATTTTCTTTCACATAAATAATCTAAATATCATTTATGCATATAAGATCTTTTAAGGTGAAATGGATATGGTTTAAGCTGCTTAAATACAGGTTGTCAACTCTCATATATTATCAACATAATTGCCTAATCCAAATGGGTTAATATCAACGAGGGTCATCTGTATTCTAAAATGCTAATATGTACAAATACATAAATATAATAATTTTTGAAATGTTTAACCAATTTTCTTAAAACTTATCACTGTTGAATAGGAAGTTTTAAAAATGCGTTTAATAACGATTAGGTTATTACAATTAAATATCAATCAAGGCTAATTAAGAATTTTAAAATTATATTTCGAATACATATCTTTCATATTGACGTTATTTTGATAAAACAGATCTCAATTTACTTAGAAATGATTTTGACAATAGTTGCGTGTAACACATTAAACTTTTAATATTTTAAACAAAATAATAAAGTCCATTTTACAGAAAACTACGAAGGGTAAGCAAAAATGTGCTACCAAGATAAAAGGATCATATTAATATCGTAATAAGAATTTTACAAAATAAATCAAAGGAAAAAATCGTTAGTTCAAGATCTAATGCCAAGGTTATTTTTTACTATTTTATTTTTATTTGTATGCTTTCTTATTCATCATGATAAACACAATCAAAACCTATAGAACTAAAGATTATCATAAATATAACGAATTGATATAGAATAAAAATTTTGAAACAAAAAAAAATTTGTTGGGCTAGTAATTTACTATATGTTATTATTAACAAAAGTCTCTAATTATTTAACAGCGAGTTATATATTTAAAAGCAATTATGTAGAGCTTTTTGGGTTCTTTCAGATGTTTCTATAAGTAATATTAATTATGAACCAACTGCTTTAGGAAAAAACTAAGAGATTAAGGATTTACTATGCTCCAAGAAACTGTACCATTCAGCCAAGAAAAGTCTAGTAATATTCAGATTAATTTACCTAAAGAATATCCACAAAAGACGGACATAAAAACAATCATCAATTTAACGTAAGTGCATGATCAACCTAGATCTGTAAAAACTTATTACTATTATAGAAAAAAATTGGATATTTTTAAATTTGTGAGGATGATAATTCTTGTGATGAAAGGTGCACTCTTAATTCTAAACCTAATGTCAAACCATAAGATGCAACTTAAAGTCGATTAGATGATTTGGAAAAATATTAATCGATTCTTTACGGAAATTAAGAGCCGTAAGCTTGTTTCCTATCAAGATGGTTGGTTGAAGCAACTCAAATTTAATGAATTTCTTATACAAATATTTACCTAATTAAGCCGAGGGCGAATTCAATTGTGGTTTTAACTTTTATGCTAATAATTTATTAAATTTTAACTAAAATTTTTAATCCCTACAAAGTTTAAAGAAAAAATTATTACATCTATTTCTTATATTATTTTAAATAACCAGTAAAAAAAAAAAGAAAAAATTTTTTATTTTTATTTTAATTTTGATAAGCAATATAATTTTGGAATGACTATTAGAATTTTTTATTTATTGAAATTAATCAGATAAATTTGTCGCTTTACTATTTTCTGTAGAAACTGGTAATAACCAAAAATTAGAATATTAAAAATGGCTTGAAAACAAAAGTTCAAAAGATATATATTAGGCTATGCAAACTGATTGTCGTTTTGCATAACCTGCTGTCTGATCTTTTTTTTTTTTTTAAGCTTCAATTTGTGCAAAACATTTCATTTTTGCTATTTATTTATTTATTTATTTTCCCATAATTTTATCCGTTTTCACTCGATGGAGACCTTAATATTTCGGAGTTAGGACTGACTGAAAAAAATCTAATCAACCGACCCAAACAAAGTGAAAAATTAATTTTGCGCGGCCTTGTTAGAATACTGTATAATATGTATAATATTTAGAGAGTAAAGGCATAAAGTATGAAGATATGAAGCTAGTATATTAGATAAAGAAATTTCTGAAATTTTAGTTAATTACAGTAGTTTAGAAATAGTGAATAAAAAAATATACATAATGGATTATGTAATTATTTCAAATTGTATGAGATATTGAGTAATTCGATATCTATTAATGTGAATTTTATTACTTATTGAACTAAGTTATTGCTATGCTATTTTATTCATGGAATCAACCCCTAATTGAAAACTTTGTCAACGTTTCATTACAAACTAGCCAAATAAGGAGGTCGGGTAGTTATTTTGATTACTATTACTAACAAATTTGTAAATTAAAATCACATGATATATATAAATTACTACTCCTAAAATGATCATCTTTTTATTGATCCCCTAACGCTAAATAAGGTAATAAATATCCATTGTCTCCGATACATAGAAAATTGTTACTGTAGATTATACTGCCTATCCCCCACCTTTGAATTTTCATCTATTATCATGTAATATGACCATGTGATTTTTGTCACGATATTTTGATCAATATATAAAGTGACACTAACTTCGTGGAAAGGAATTTCTTGTTATTTTTCATTGTATGAATTGGATAATGTCAAGAGAAGTTCTAAACATCCAAATATAGGATTATTTAACGTAAAGGAATGCAAATTTTTGCAAAATAATCTGTTTTTGATAATATGTGCTCTATTATTAACTTTTAAATGCTCATATTCGTTGTATAAAAGCTTCTATATTTTGGGTGTACTGGTTGGTGACACTCATATTTATTATACTAATTTTTACTGGTCCTATGGCTACATCCTTAATTGTTGATATTTTAATACTTGCGTTATTATGGTAATTGAATATCGTATGCGGTATAAGTTGTATTACCTTCATGTGATCTTATTCAGACAAGAAGAAATATATATTCTTTATTAGAATAATGATATCTGTTTTCCAATAAAAGTCTACATGGATGATTATAATAGGCAGAGGCGTATAAATCTGGACTTTGTAAATAAGGTTGTTCAAATCAATCTTTACTCATTTTTTGTAAACCAAGTTTGAAATCACCTACGAAAACAGAAATGCATATTTTGCAGAGAAAGGCCTAGGAATAAATCAAGTTTAATACAGCACTTATTTATTTTATATTTTTTTCATTTTGCAATTATTTTCTTTTATTGAAACAACGACATTTATTGTGCTGCCTTAATCCATTTTTATGAGATAAGTTTAGTTTAATAGGTTTTTTTATAATAAATAAATATTATTGTAACTTTAAATATATTTAAATAATATTTACATACTTAATTTAAGTTAATATCTAATTTCTGAAATTAACGTTTTTTATTTCACTTCAGCAAATCAAATTCTCGCTAATGCATGAAGATGAAATTCTTTATTATTTTAATATTTATAGTCAATTTTTCATTTTAATTAAATTTTCTTAAACAACCACGAAAGTGTGAAGAAAAAGTTAACAAAGAAACCATAATTTGTAAAAGCAGGAATTCGGTCTATGGGCTATCTTAGCTACCGTGTTAAGTGTCACAAATTATACATTAGAAGAATTTAGACACTATTCATTAAAAATCTTTTTATTGACTTACAATACTCTTCATTATTGGTTACTTACAGCTATTTTAAAAGTTGTAGAATGACACAGATCACCGTAACATGGGGAATTCCAAGATTTTTACAGTTTTTAAGACCAGTGCTAATCGGATCTTTAATTTTACCAATAAGATTTCCAAATATTTCGATTCCTCTACGGGTATATAGAAATCGTTTACTAAACCTTTTGAAAGCAGCTAAATAATATCCGGTGAACCACAACAATGACCATATTAAGATTACAACAGTATAATATTAACACAAAGAATATACGAACTTTCTAGTCACTTAAAAGTGATCTTCAAATGCATATATAGTAATGACTCCATTCAGTAGGATATTGATCATTTCGCTGAAACTATTCTAGCATTGTTACCCTCAAATTTTATTCGTAAACTAAATTTTTAATAAACGGTCTTCTGCGCATAAACAAAAGTTTTTATTACAAAATTATGATGTAACTATAACTGTAAATTATAATATACCAAATATGTATAATAAAATTATTTTTTTTATATGGCCAATAATAATTTGACCTATTTGACAAAAATAAATATATATATTTATTTTATTTCATGTAAATACTAATTTAATTAGACGGATTACTTTCTCTTGTTCTCTTTTTTAGTCAAGCAGCTTACAGCGCAATAAATATTTAAAGAGATCATTAGGCGTCTGTCATTATGACAAAATCTGTTTTTAAAATTATTTAGGTACGAAAATTTAGCATATAGGAGTAGATAATTTTTAAGTAAAGGTTATCAGTTGATGGACATTATTCACAAGTTATTAATTAACTTTGCTTTAAATTGAATTTAAACCGCATGCTTAATTCTAACGAATATAGCTTATGAAGGAAAGTTTAATTTAAAGCAAACTCGAAATAATTTTTTGAATTTAAAAAAAAATTATAATTAAAAGCGATGCATTGTAATATTGTATATAGTATTCTGATAAATAATGTCAATTTATTTTTAAAATTACTTAATCGTGTATGTTACTTTTAAATATGCGGATCCTTAGTTCCTACACTATATTTTATCTCAAAATTATTTTTGCTGACGATCAATTTACAGGCAAGATTAGTGATTGGACCCGTCTAAAAAATCTCTATCCGTGTTACCCGACGGGTGGAGTATATATATACTGGATAAAATCAGGCGAGCTAATATAAAATGTCAAATCCCGAAATTTACCGCCGGCTTTGCTCGTATTTCCGAAACTTTCGATAGTAAACGCGCACATGCCACAGGTGACGCCTACCAGGGTCTAATCACTAGGCAAGATTATTTTGCAACGGATTAATTCACAGACAAGTCAACTTCATAGTTAGTTAATTCATATCACAGACAATGCATTTATACTCATTGTTTGTTAGGATTAGGTTTAGAATTAGATTAAAATGAATGTAATTTATAAAGAAACTTGTCCGTGAAATGAGCTTCAGTGAATTAAACTATGAAACAAACTTGTCTATGAATTCTTGAAAGTAATTTCCCTATATGCCATTTACCGACATAAATAGGTTAATGTTAGTATTTGATTAGTTACAGGTTTATATTTTTAGCAAATTATCGCCTTGCGTAATGCCAAATAGGGGAATAACTTTCGGGGAATCATACAGTAAACTTGAAATATAATCTTGTCGGTGAAGTAATTGTCCGTGAACCTAGTTTTCCGTGAAGCGATTGTCAGTGAATAATACAGGCCCAATTTAATTTAGAAACAGTCTTACTTCATTCCACAAATTTTTGTCAAGTGACTGTATCATACAAACTTCGTGAAAGAATAGTCTTCCCTTGTAAATTAAGACTTTAGAATAAAAGATGTGACATTTATACGATGCTAATATGACTTCTTTTATTATTAGATCTAAATAAAAAAGAAAACTTAAATAAATTTGCAATTATGAATCAAAATAACAACATTCAACTACAAAATAACCAACAGCGAAGACCTCAAAATACTTTTCAAAGAACGCAAAATGTTATAGATCAATCCATCAATGCCTTTAATGCTGTTCAACAATACAACGATTTGGTCGAAGGTGGAAATCTATTTACTGAATTACGAAGTTCAGAGATCTCGAATTCACAATTTTCAGATATGTTGTTTTCAGGTGTTTCTTTCACTTAAATGTGCGTAAACAATAATCTTTTTAAGAACTTTTTAAGATGACAAAATCTATATTTAAGCATTACTTGATTATTATAAAATATTAGTACCTCCGAATGTATAGCCCATGTAAACCAAATACAGCAGCTAATTTAATTCTTACTATTTTGTTTAACAATTTTTCTTGCTTAAAACTTGTTATTTGATAGAGAAGATTTTTAAATAATTTAATTTTGCCTTAACAATATTAATAAAGTCAAATGCGTAGTTGAGCTATCTTTTATTTTATGAGAATTTTCGGGATAATATCTTTGTTGTATATAATCAAATAGCATTAATTTATACTTTTATAGTTAATTTACGAATTCCTATAAATCCCTTATCCTATGAATTGCTATGATTTTTTGAATATAAGAAATTCCAGAATTCGCACTACGCCGTAAATTATATCTCCAATACTTTTTAAAGTATTTATGAAAGCGTTTTTTATATAGCTTTGTTACAAAAAAAAATCTCGAAATGTCTACGTATATTATATTTTAATATTGTGAAACGCTACAGATAAAAAATTCGAGTAACACTGTTTTGTCAATTTAAGTAAACTTTGCACAATCAAATTTTTAAAATCTTAGATTATTTGGTACCTGTGTAACAAATAACAAAGTATACAAGCTTAATATTTGACGAAATAAGAAATAATCGCAAATTTATACTAAAAATGGGGAACAAGGAAATAAAGAACACAACAAGCTTATTAAATTTATTTAAATAGAGTTCGGTATCTTCAAGCCAATAGTTTCTAAACATATCTTTAGCAATAATTTCTACATTGACTTTTTTCAGTCCTTTATTGGATATTGGTATAATGGAATAAAAAATAATTATAAATACCATCTAATTTTTACAGAATTTAATTACCAAATATTTATCACAGATAAATTTAGTATTTAAATAAGAATTTTAACAAAGTATTATAGCAACAATAAGGTTTTGGCATTTGTTTATTTCTTATTTTTTTACATACAAGGAGAATAAGTTAAAAAATAAAAACATTAGACTAAGACCTACGCGTTGTTTTAATCATAACCAACAAAGGTATTATTAGAATGACAAAGAATTATTTGTGCAAGTTTACGGTTTTCATCTTCTGCATTATATGAAATTACAAATAATGAGCTGAGTATCTCTCATAGTAAAATAATGTATTACAGAAGTTATAAGGTTTTTATCTTAAATTCTAAGGTCAAACGTAAATGGCTATTATAAATGGAATGATTTAATAGTTTTCCTGAAGATAAAGGTCATCTTCAAAACAAAGGATCAACTTTCTTAAAAGAATGTCATTATACATTTATGACATTCTAAAAGAAAATCTCAATAAAGTATATAACACTTTTAACGTACAGTATAGATAATAGTTATACACATAGAACCAGAGTTGTACCCTCAATTTAACCAGTAAGGTTGTCAAAAAGGGTATTTTAGGACTTTAGGATTTTCGGAAAACTGCTCTGAAATTTATTGTTTTATATTAGTCATATCCGAAAATCTAAAAAAATTGAATTTAATTAATGCTGTATTTATTTTTGAAATTTAGAATATACAGTAATTATAAGTATTATTTTTCATTACAAAATTTCATTTTATTAATGTAAATTTTTTAGTATTGGACGGATTACATTCATAATTACATTATAATTTTTGATTTTATTTGTTGGACACACCTCACAATGTGACTATGAATCTTTATTAAAACTTGAGCCTGAAATATAATTATTTGTCACTACGCTCAGGACACTTAATTTTTTTGTTACAAAATGACCCGATGCATGACGATAGTGCTAGCTGAAAATCGGCTAATCGATTCGAGATGTTGTGTAACCTACTATCGGCTTAGTCGAAGAGGCGTTAAGATTTGGGCAGGGTGATTTTTAATCGTAGGTAGATATTCCTTGACTTATATGAACCTTAATAATATACTAATACTTTCTACTTCTATTCACAATAATTTCAACACAAAAAACCACGCCTTGAGTTCTACCACGATAACCCAAGACCAGAACTAAAGAGACCACAGAATCCACAATCCGTTGGGAAACTACAGTCGTGCTCCCATATAATCACCCAATTTACCTAGCACTTTTTGGTGATTATATAGAGAGGTGATTAAATAGAATTAATAAAATTACCTCTATATAATCACATAATATATAATAATTAAAATAATGTGATTTTAAAAAGGTAAAATAATATTTTTTATTTATAAATTTTAAAATCTAAAACGTCTATTAAATAAAACAAATTTTGCTATTTTTACTCAAACTTTGACAATGGATATCTCAATAATTATTAATTAAAATCAGCTCAAATTTTTACTATAGACAATATCGATATCTATTTATTATATATAAAAATTTCAGCCGATTTGGTCCAGTATTTCTTAAGCAATCGCTTGTATATGATAGGTAATTTTCTTTAAAAAACTGACTATCGTATACAAGTGAATACTCTAGAACTACCAGACCAAATTGGCTGAAATTTTTATATATAATAAAAGATTATCTATATTATCTATAGTAAAAATTTGAGCAGATTTGGATCAATAGTTATTGTGATATCTATCATCAAATTTCGAGTAAAAATAATATATTTATTTAATATTGCTATTTTTACTCAAACTTTGACAATAGATATCTCAATAACTATAGATCTAAATAGGCTCAAATTTTTGCTATAGACAATATCGATGTCATTTTATTATATATAAAAATTTCAGCCGATTTGGTTTAGTAGTTCTCGAGTAATCACTTGTATACGATAGTCAGTTTTTTTAAAAAATTGACTATCGTATACAAGCGATTACTCGAAATAACAGACTAAATCGGCTAAAATTTTTAAATATAATAGAATAACATATACACTATCTATGATAAAAATTTGAGGTGATTTGGATCAACAGTTATCGAGATATATATCGCTAAAGTTTGAGTAAAAATAGCAAGTTTTGTTATATTTAATAGACGTTTTAGATTTTTTAAAATTTAATTAAAGAAAAATTTTTGTTAATTTGTGATTTTGAAGAGGTATTTTTATTAATAAATTAGTAAAAAATCTTTTCAAAATAATGTGATAGTGATAGTACTATGATTGTGATCATATAAAGGTATTTTTAATATTAAAAAAAATGCCCGTATAAAATTATGTGAGTATATAGAGTTTGTGATCATATAGGAGGTGATTATATGGGAGCACGACTGTAGAAAATACAGTCAAGGCATATACCAAATTTGGTTATTGCAGATCATACTTTATTTAGTAATGATTATCTATCGGTTTGTTCTAGATTTCCTTCTAGATTATTCCACGTGATAACTAAGTATTCAATTAAAAGTTAATTACAGTAATCTGATGCCTTTCATTAAATTCGTTTATTCTTAAGTTTACATCACATTTAAATCAGAATGATTAAAAATAAAGGTATTCGATCATAGATATTTATCAACAATTGCTTGTTATTCAAAAATTATATATATTTAGTTATTTATTATTCCTTTAAAAATATTATTAAATAAAATTATATAACTTAATTTAAAATCATGCATATTTATTACAGTATTAAAATAAAAAATAATTTATTTAAGAGACTCTAAATACTTTAACCGTAAATATTTAAATGCAGTTAATATATTGAATCTGACAACTTATTTCAATATATTAATTACTCACCCAAATTGTATAATTAAAATAAAATTAATGAATAATATAGATTCTAAATCGCATTACTTTACTAATAAAAATATTTACATACCAAAATATTCCGTAAATTAATAGCTTATGCGTGTTATTTTGTGCTTGTACGGTAAGTTCTATAACAGAATTTTGTTTATATTAATTCGTGATAGAAAACATAATAATTTTAATGTAGACTCGTCTTAATCAATATAGATGTCATATTGTAATAAAATTCTCTTAGTAACTTATGAATAAATTATATTAATTCAAGAAAACTAAGCTTACTCCAATTAATAAAAATTTGTATATTAGAAAGTCATTATAAACCTAAATAACATACTCTTTAAATACTTTAGTTTATAGTTCTAATAATAAAAATAAAGTAGTAAAATAAGTATATAAGAATTCGATTATAAAAACAACATAACTATTTAGTCAAATACAATACTTAGAGTTATTAAGAACTTCAAACCTGGTGGAATATAACAGAACCAGATTCTGTAATTCTTAGATCTTAATCCAACAGTATAATATTAGCTAAGCTTATTAAACAAGTAAAAGATCTTTCGCTCTTGATTTTTAGTAAGCAAACACACTAAAAAATACTATTTAATTAACGAAATTATTACTTCTATTTTAAAACAAATATACAAGAGAAACCTTAACTTTGGTTCTCATTTACCTTTTTTAATATTGCTCACCACGAGGGATTAATTGGGATGATCGAAAGTAGACGTTTTACACTAACTATTCGAATATTGTTTGGTACAAGTGAATGTAAAAATCTTGTAAAACCTTTAAGAGAAAAATGGCGTAAAAAACGTGACAGGGCCAATCAAATTTCGCCGAATTTCATAGATCATTCTAGATCTCCGATTTCAAATTTGCTATATACCCTAACTGAAATAACCACAACTATCTTCGGTCAGTCGAGGTAGTTTGAAAATAACAACCACGGAGGCTCTCAGTTTGTCGAGAAACAACCGGACAGAGTTACGGTACAATTTTGATTTTACGTGAGCAAGAGGCACACGATCGTACTGCTTATACCACTTAAGCAGTAGATTCAGGGCTAAGTATTTTATTTAGCGGGTATATAGGGTATAAGGATATTAAGAGCCGATTTTAATGTGAATCACAAAGGATGTCTTCCTTCAAGGACGAGAAGCCTTTACTATATACTTTCTTTTTAATTAGAGCACAATATACATCTTATTGCGATATATCACTTATATTTAGTGATGTGCCGCGTACAGTATTATACGTACAGTACTGTACGCTGTGAGGGTCCTCGGTACCCCAATTTTTTTATTTTATTTTATCTTATCTTATACTATTATATTTATTGGGAATTAGTCATATATATAGCGGTAAACCTCAACCAAGAAGGAAAACTTCTAGAAGTAGTAATTACAAATTATAGTCCCCGATATAATTTGTAACATTTTTTACCGTAGTGCCATAAATGCCAGTAATGTCATTTATTCCATTTCAGGCATTAAAGCAATAAATACCCTTAAAGGCACTTATGACCCAAATGACCTTTAGTCCTTTTAGCATAGAAGTAATATCCTAAAAACCTGTACTTATTGAACATGTAAAAAAGTATATAAGTGAAGCTCCTTTCGCCTAAAATAAAAAAGAACTCAGTTGAGTAATACTTCGAAAACATAATTAGTAGAATTACTCCAGTAGTTGTTACTTATCTTTTCACTTGGCTCTAAATAAATTTGTTCCAAATACTCCAATTCTCTGTCCTAGAGTTATTGATAAACTTGTAATTTATTATACTTCCAATTGAACTTGACCTTCAAAATTCGAGTAAAGTGTTGACCCTGAGTTTCAAGTTTAATAAAAACCCTTATCTCTTAGTTTTTTGATCTCTTAAAGAAGTAAATAAAAGAATTGATAACCATTAGAACCCTTATACATACACTTAACAATACCCATAACCTCTAATTAGGGTAACAATTAGATAAATCGATCTTCATAAAATAAAAGCCCCATGGCATAATACAAATTAAGAGGATGTCTAAAGCAGAGTAGATTTTTATAATATATATTTTATTGAATTAACTTTAGAGTTATAGTCATCTTGGATTATGTTTAGAGCAGGCTTTAGATAGTCATATATAAGCAAAATTGCCTTCTTGACATTTTTACTTAGCTTATCTAAGGTAGGTTTAAACTGCTATTTTTTTGCTTTTTTTTCTTGTTTTGCTTTGTCAGCGATCATCAAAATTCTATAATTTAATTGGTCATATGTTGCGTGATTCTGCTCCGCTTTAGACAACCCCCAAATTAAGCTTCTGATCTGCTGATATTTACCTGTGATATAAATACTGGAATAGTAAATTAAGCCTCCAATTTATAATACCCATGATGCAAGAATTTCAGATTAGATTAAGTTACTAATCACACAGCCATAATTCAAGTGATATCACGTGTGACCAGCATGGTAGACATTTGTTTTAATTGGTTAAAAAATGTAAACAAAAAATATAAACAAATAAACAAATATGCATAATGTAGATTATTGTATAAATTTAGATATCTATAATACTATAAAGTGAAATTTG
>CAJVPY010001340.1:0-19885 GCA_910591965.1 Dentiscutata erythropus | reverse complement strand
ACGAATATGAAAATCTGACCTTAATCTAGAAATTACCGGCAACACAAAATCCGGCCACCTAATTGTTAACCTTAGCCTATATTCGGCATAACCTGTCACACATTCTAGACATGCCGAACCAAGAATAAAGGTCGCGTGACTTTGGCAAAATCAAAATTTCCGCCCAGTCTACAGACACTAGAGTGTCTAGAATTATGATGCGCGCATAATTTGGCACATATCGCATAGCATTATGCACAGGTTATCCGGCAAACTCATATGATAATGAGAGGAATATATGGCATACTGCCCTTCTTATAACTAATTACTATTGTAAATTTTAATTATTTACGTATTTCTTCTCATTTTGTCAAATGCTAACATTCTAATTTATTATACTAGATAGCTTTATTCTTGAATCACCGGCTCAAATTGCTTTAATCGTGTTTATTCCAGTATTCAAATTAAAACTAGAGTAGCTGCGCGCCGCGCAGGACCAGTACGATCATAATAGTACGATCAAGTTCTACGGATATTTTTGGTGCTCCGGAGGTATTATAAACAAAAGGAAAAGAGTATACTCAAAAAGCAGATACTTATTCTTTTGGGATAAATTTTCACTGGATATCCTCCATATCATGATATTCCACATGATTTTAGACTAGCAATACAAATTTGTTCCTCAATTACTTTTGGATTTGATGAATAAATGTTTAGATGCTGAGCCTAAAACAGGCCTAAAGAAACAGAATTATACAAACAAGTTGAAGAAATTAAACAATCTATTTATACAAGTCGATCTTTGGATTTTCAAAAACTCCCTAAACCAGTAAATTCAGGTAAGCATATTATCTCGTCCTTAAATTTATATTTTAATAATAATTTTTTTAAAAAACGCTAATTTTAGGTTGTTAATTATAATTTTTTTTAAAAAAATGCTAAGCAGGGATAGCTAATTGTACAGACTAAGATGCTAGCTGAAATCGGTGGTTTGACCGAATTGGGAAAATAATGAGCTGATGGGTCATAGGCAGACATTCGTATGATTGGCAGTTTAAATCAAATTAATTTTACATTATTTATACAGTTTAAAGTACTTTTTTTAAAAAAGAAAACTACTACGAATAAACAAAAAAGAAGGATATAGAAAGTTTTATTAGGGTTGTAGGACTCCACTATTAAAAATAATCAAAATTCTTTTTTGTTTTAGAGAAGTTAGCATAATAGCGACTTCTTAAAATTAGGTTATCACCATGCTAACTTCTCTAAAACAAAAAAGAATTTTGATTATTTTTAATAGTGGAGTCCTACAACCCTAATAAAACTTTCTATATCCTTCTTTTTTGTTTATTCTTCGTAGCTTTCTTTTTTTTAAAAAGTACTTTAACTGTATAATGTAAAATTAATTTGATTTAAACAGCCAATCATACGAATGTCTGCCTATGAGCTGATGGGCGTATACGAGCTTATTAATTCAGATGAGTACCTTTTAATTAGTTGCCTCTTTGGGAACTCTATGAATAGCATGCGAATATAATAAAATTAGTCTCACCGATAGAAATATAAAATAGCCGATACGGAAGAAGGCAACGATTGCATCACGCAAATACGGAGCGAGATTCGCACCCAAATCCTCCTACCCAGGCAGAATCCTGCCATTTGTGGTATCTTTAAAAGCTTCATATCAAAAGTTAGTCTGCGTTATGCAGTGTGGAAACCACCGACTGTTGCTACACATCTTGATTCAGCTTAGTGCTTCGATCCGCAATCTGACTAATTCGGATTGATCTGATAATTCGGATATCCGTCAAACAGATCATAATCTAGATTAACATATGATATACATGTCATGGTTCTGATTGGTCATTGCTTATGGAGAGAAATGAGATTAATATGAACGACCATACCATAGACCACTTTTGTGGTATAGCCACCCTACCGGTAATTTGAATTTTTTTTAATTTTTTTTTTTAAAAAAAAATAAGATAAAAAATAAAAAAATCTACATAAAAATTTTTGAATCTGTCTGTGGCACAGTTCTTTTGTACAGTATTTGTTCTGCAAGAAGAGTCTAATTTATGCATCAGATTGAAATGCATACGTATCATTGATGCTTTGTAGAAAATCTAAATTAATACCTTTTTTGGGGTCGATGACATACGTAGTATGAATTTTTTTTTACACACATTTATTATTATAATGATAAATTTTCACAATTGATATAAAGCTGTAAAAAAAAGAACATTCGTTTTAATAGATTTCCGTTTTTAGGAAGTGTATGTATATATCAATTCAATTACATATCCTGTTAAAAATATTAGATAAATTCTATTTTTCATATTTAACATTTTAACGTTGTTTCTATGTATGTTTAGTTTTTTTAGCTTATTGTTTTTTTTTATGATTAGTTTTTTTAGCAGTAGGATAATTTTTTAAAAAATAAAATATACTGTAATTTTAAACTTTATAATAACTTACGTGCTACGCATTTGAAGTTTGAATATTTACTATTAAATTTTAACTTTCGGCAAATATTATTATTAGAAATGGAAACTGTTATGATCCGAAGCATAAGCAGACATTGCTACGCGTGACACGTGGCGTATAATCTTTAAAAAGTATCTAGTTGAATTTTATACTAACAGAAACCATTTTACAGAATAAGTGAGTAACTCCGCGGAATATCGCGTGATCATTATATCTATAGGACATCCCAATTGTGTAATATAAAGAAAGATTTAAAATGTATTAGAGAAGTGTTATCAGCTGATTTTTTGTAAATCCTCAAATGACGATTATATATAAAAGTGACGATATTTTGGCACCCACTCCCCTGCTAAAAAATCGGATGATAAATGACACTTCCCTTACTAAACATCTATTATGATATATTTTGACTAATGAAATAAAATTATTAACCAATTAGTGATCCTAGCGCTAGCCGAAATTAAAAAAATTTGCTAAGCCGATTTTTTGACAGTGGTCGATTTTTTTTAAAATCGGCTAGCCGATTTTAGAAGTACATCAAAGCGCGTAACTTGGGTCAACTATTGGTTAAACAATAAGCCAATCAGTTGAGAATTGGTTGGTTAAAAATCAACTATCAGGTCAGAGTTAAAAAAGCAGATCATTTTTTGGATGCGCCTAGGGATGGATTGGTCTTCGTAAATACTAGAACTGGACCGTAAAAGGCTGAAGACCGAATGATTCTCGGTCTCCTGATCCTGATTATCGATCAAGAAAATAAAACGCACATATAAATAATAAAATTTTCATTACCTTTTACAACCATGAGCGATGACAGTAATAAAGTAAGTGTTGAAGTTCCAATTTCAAGTGAAATAAACATTGAAGTGGCAAGAGCAATTCTATTAAAAAGTTGGCAAAAGGAATTTGCAAATTGGATACCATGTGCTTAATTTTTTACGTTAAATTAGTTTTCGCATATTAAATACATATTCATATTTATATGTGCTGTATTTTTTGCATTTTTTATTATTATTATTAAAAATTTGGCCGCTTATCAATAAAAATTTTAACATTATGCATTGAAAATTATAAGTCGTGAGACCGATTCTAGGACCGAAAAACGACCGGCAGGACTAATAAACATTATAAATCAGTCCTACAAGGACTGGGACGGACTGATCCCTAGATGCGCCCAAAACTAATCTAGTGCAGACTCAATCCGGATTTGATTGAATCCAAATGACTTGTCTAAAATATAATCGAAACTAGTTATAAATTATGAATATAAAAGGAAGTTATTTAAACTAAGATTCATTTAAAATTTTTTGACTAAGCCGATAAAATTTTATCGATTTGGCCGGTCGAAATTTTTTGATTGGCTAGGATCACTATAACTAATCATAAATTCAATAAATTTTTGTCCAATTAATAATCTATCATCTTCATAATCAGCAGTTTTCAACCCGGCTTGTGCAAATTCTGGAGTAAAAATTCCTTTATTTAATCGAGCATTAATTAATAACTTTTCTGCTTCACCAACAAATTCAGGATGACCTTGAACTGTTAAGACTTGATTTACTTTTATCATTCCTTGAAATGGAGATTTTGAAGTAAACCCTAAATTATGAAAATTTTTAGGCAAAATATTCACATGATCCTAAATAGTTAAATAATAAAAGTAAATTAATTTTTAATATCAATAGAAATGCATAAAAATAGATGGAATAAATCATGTGTAATCATGTGTTTATACTTGATGCATTTGTTGAATACGCTAAAAAATATACTTTCAAGTTAAAATTTTATTTGTAATAAAATACAAATAATAAATATTGTTATTTACCAAAACTTTACTGTCTATCTTAAAAAAATTTTCTCCAATATCAGTAAGTGAAACTTCTGTTACACCAATCTTGTGAAAATATAAGAGATTATTAATCCTGGGATATTAGAACATTATATTACATAATAAAATCAATTCACCTCCCAACCCAATGGGTTTTTAATAACCTGGCCACCTGCGGCTCTGGCTACAATTTGGTGACCAAAACAAATACCGATTAATTTAATATGTTGATGTTTGTCGATAATAAGTTTCGTAAAATCAGTGAGGCGATTAATCCATGGAATATCATCATAAGCTGATGAAGCTAATTAAATTATTAATAAAATAATTAATAATAATCATAATAAAATATCTTTAAAATGCAATCTTAATTAATATTACCAGAACCGGTAATTATAATGCCATCCGTTTTCAGCAAGTCGTCTTCTTCAGGAAACTCCATATTTTCTACATCATAATTTTTAATTATCAACGATAGTTTCTGCTCGCTACTATTAATAGCATTTTGCAAAAGATCTGAAATTTGTTTGCCATAATGCCCAAATTTTTCGATTATCTCTGGTATCGGTGTACCTGCGAGAAGAATAGATACTCTGAGGATTTTTTGTGGTTCATCCATGCTTGGAATGTATGTATGTACAAGTTTTAATGATGAGTACAATTTATGATGATACGTGCAATTTTTAACTTATATAGATAATATTAGCATCCAATTGTTTTCATTGCAAAAAATTTAAATTTTTTTAATCCAGTTAAGGGTTCGATTGTCAGCTGGCTAATTAAAAATCCGAAGTCACGTGAATGACATAATCACGTTTAATTTATAGTTGATTTCTATAATTTTTTGATGTGTACGTCACCCTAAATTTAAAAAAATCACATACTGTAATAGAATTTGCGTCTAACCACCCTTTAACCGATTACTTTTTTCATCAACAACAAATCGACCACTAACGATCGGTTAATACCTTTTACCCTTTAAATTTTGAGTACGTACAAACAAAATTAGCCCAGATACATTACACAAATTCGGTGCGTACGTATTACATAACGATTAGTGTAAATTTGGGTTAAAATGTTCGGGTGTTATGGAAGGACAATACGTGGCAATATTGTAAACCTTGGACTTCAATACCGATAAATATAAAACTAATATAGAATGAAAAGTTGTATTGGCCGACAAGCAAATTTCACATTTAAAAAATAATAGCTATCGATAGCTTTGATAAAATTCAAACCGAACAAATAAATGTATTAATTTTTTAATTTTTTTTTTTTTACGTAAATATCTGATAAATTCGAAATTATATAGCAATATCTTTTTAAAAAAATTTTCTCAAAAATTAAAATTAATTAATCAGAAGCAATATTTTCAATTTTATCTCTGTTTTTTAAAAAGGTTTAAAACAATAAAAAACTGTTTACATAAAATGTTTTTTTTTTACTATCCCTAGCTTTATCATTATCTGACGGTGCATTCGCTTTTAATAATTATTTGATTGAGAATTAATTAATTTTATGTTTGCGTTAGTTCGAAATCTCTTACAAACCTATCTACAGTTTACATGAAATAGGAGTGGTGAAAATTAATGAAGAAAGGCCTCTCAAATCGAACCGAATCAAAAATTATTAAGGTAAACTTAATAAGGAAACAACACTAGTAAACAATAGTGAGGCATTACTTTACGAGGAATTACTTTCCGGTATTAATGAGGTTTTTATTTTCGGAGTTGACTTGGAAAGACCCTCTTGCGAGCTAAGTAATTGATGATAATTTAGCTCTAGTACAAAAATTAGAGAAAGTTCCAAGAAACTTTTTATGGTGAATACTATTTAAAAATTTAATAAAGATTTGTTTAATTCATCTTATTAATTTATGCTATTATTGGAAACCAACACAGGATATGGTCCTTCATCACTTTCACAAATTGTATGAGATAAATGCAATGAATTAGTGCTACAAATCGAAAATCGAAAATCGCAACTAATCGGAAAGTTGACAACTAATCGATTGAAAATTTTTTGGCAACTCATATTAAAATCGAATAAAAATCGAATAATCGAAAAGTTGACAACTAATCGATTGCAAAATTTTTGACGATTTGTAGCACTACAATGAATTCTTGGAGCATAGAAGGAGCCAGACGAGAAGCTTGCAGAGGTTGCATCGGGAATTTTGTATACTCTTAATCTTAATAATGTATAGAACCATCCTGCATTCAGCCCTGAGTTTGCAAAATTGCAAAGCGAAGGTACTTACGTGACCAACAAAGCAGTACCTGCCATTCGGGCTTCTTCCTTTAGAAAGGTCTGTCTACCTTTGTTAGCATGTAAGTTATTACAACTAAAGAAATGCCATTATTATCAATCCTTTTGACTTTTTTAGTGCAGAACAAAGTTCTACTAGTACAGATAGAAGAAGTGAAGGACGATCAGGAAGACGGCCCGATATTATGTTTGTGGTAAAATGCAGTGAAAAAATATATGATTTCATGTATTCCGAATGTTCACACTTGTCTTGTACGCTGAGAAAGATGTAGACGATAAAATAAAGTTATGACTGAATGTATTGGACTCATAAATCGACCAAGTAAAATTCAGAATCGTTGCGATTCAAGTAGCCAGACCAATAATGTCTTATTAGGGATATGGCTAATGTGCACTGCTATTATCATCTCTACGAAGAAAAGTTTCCTGTGCTTCATTTATCATCGAAAATTTTATCAAATTTTACTAATAATTATTAACATGTCTTTACTATTTCATGCACCACCAGTTAGGTCGAAAAGAAACAAAAGTAGTTCAATAGTGGATTCAATGCTAGAATAGAAAAATTTTCTTCTTAAATAGCGATAATTATGAAAAAAGATTACATATATCAAAAATACATTCATTTACTAATTATTCAAAATTAGAAATTTATAATTATATATAATCTATCTATATTTTATTTTCATCTGCATCAATAAAGTTGATCCTGGTAGCAAATTTTACATAAATAATCAGTTTACTTTTGCATATGTATTTCGCTGTTATATAAGTCATATAATACAGTTTTTCAAATTGAATCTATATTGATATGCTAAAATTTCATATTGTATAGAGACTCCCTCTTGGCTCAAATAATGGTAGTACCTGTTCAACACCGGGACAAATCATATCAATGTGAAAATTGTATATCGACATAAGGTTAAATTCTTATAATTTTTCTTTATCATATAACGGTATTCAAATGAATTTCTGATTTTGAATTTTATATATACAATATTACATATAATGTAGTAAAACAAGAAAAATTCAGAAGAGTTAAATGATTAATTTTTTCTTTGTCAAAATAATAATTTGTATTGACAGAGTTAACATTAATTATTAAATTTACAATAAAGTATAAATGTAGGAAACTATAGTATTTTTTATTACTACCAATGATGCTTTCAAATACTTTTCTGTTCTAATATAGGTTTCGTAAAAGTTTGATTCAATTCACTCAATTCACTGTAGTCATTGAAATTTGGGGATGGGATCTTTCCATTGGTAAAAAAAATTCATTAAAGCGTCAGATGTGAACAGTTCTAGTAAGAAATACAATATTAATTGTTTTAAAAAACATCTTCATTATGAACAGCATAATAATTTTAAATCTATATTTATTCTATTCTTATAAAAAAAATAAAAAAATAAAAGTTTCGAATATTAAGTAGAGCCGAAACACAAGGAGGTTCCTAAAAAAAAAAAAAAAAAATCTATACACAAAAAATCACAATATACAAGAAAAAAAATTTACAAAACTTTGGAACTGTTGAGAATCTCTTCAATATCAATTTTTTCAAATCCTCCTTCTTTAACAGCATCCACATCGTTTAAAGTACTATAACTAACTGCAATACAATGGAGACTATCAAGATAAAGCTCTTCAAATTTCCATTGGTGTTCAAGTTCATTATTAATGTATAATTCAGTGTCTGTCTTTAAAGTCTACAATAAAAATATATTTATATAGCATTAATTTCAATATTTATAAAAAATTTCACCGCATTGTAATAATAATAATACCTTTACATTTTCAGATAAATTCTTTCTTTCTTCATTTTCGGGTAAATGAAATTCAATAGTTCTCAAATCTAAAGCCAAACCAATCCCTACAGCTTTTACATAACTTTCTTTTAAACACCAATACCTATAAAATTGATGTAATTGATCTATTTCTTGTAGTGGTGTAGTTATTACATTCCATTCAAAATCCGAAAACTATTTATTTATATATTTCAAAATAAGAAATAAATTTCAACGGATAGAAAATAATAAATAATATAATGGACTACCTGATCTCTAAGAGTTTCAAAAAATTCTTGAACAGTCTGCTTTTTCGGGTATTCAACTTTCATTACATCAATGCCAATTTTACAATTTTCAGCAGCCACCAAAACCACCCAGTCTCCATGATGTGAAATATTAAAGTAAATTATTGGATCATTTGGCTTACTTTCGGGTTTTATCTTTTCATTAAAATTATGAATTAAATCAAGTTAAATTGTGAATTCCTAAAGTTAATTATATGAAAAACATACCAATATAGGTTTATTTTCTTTAGTTCTTCCGAATTTTATTTCATTCCAAGGAATATTATATAATCTATAAAATAAAAACCTCATCAACAATCTTCCGATAAGTGCTAACTTCGAGTCAGAAAAAAATTTAAATCTTTTAATTCGATCGCGTTCTTCTGGTTGAATGAATAAAAGAGCTTTTTTGTATTGCTTTATTAAATGATAAATTTTATTACAAGGAAATGAAAAATTTTATAATCAAATTATACTTTGGATGTATTTTTGAAAATGGTTACCTCTTCAGAAGGATTCCAGTCTTGAATATTGAATGCCCATCGAGCGATTATTTTTGAAGGAGCGAGAAACATATTTAATGATTCAAAAAATTGACTCAAAATTGGCTCAAAAATCAGTTCAACAAATTAATTCAATAAAATTATTATTTTTTTTCCTCTTTTTTTTTTTTTTTGAAGAGGGCGTGAAGTAATGTGCGTATGCATGCTTAATATGTAAAATTCGGATTTGTTTTACTATTTATATTGATATACGATCTACTTGTAAAACAGCATGTACGTACAGAATAATAAATTATCAATTAAATACTAAAAAATCAAACAATATTTATCATAACTTTGAACAATACGATCGATCTTGAACAACGTTATAATTGCATAGCTTAATTAGTGCGCAGCATTGTTTTATACCGATAATATTTAGTGTAATCATGAGCTAAATTACATCATGGTACTATATCCGATAATTTTTAACTTATAAAACAATATTCTTGAAAATCTACTATTAATTTTGGTTGAGCTTTAAGAATAAAAAACTACTGGTAGTGGTAGGTTTTGTTGACCCAAAATAAGCCCCAGGCGTTTATTTCGAGACACAATTTAAAGAGAGCCAATGAATTAATTCAGTAATTTAGTTGAATACTTTCTAAATTCCAATATCTATTGTAATTTTACTAATAAATAAATAAGTTTAAATTTATTGGCTCCTTAAAATTATGTGTCTCCCCTGGGTATTATTTTGGGAAAATAAAATCTAAAATTGAAATTCCGGACCATCATAAACGATAAAATTAGAAATATTCCTGCATTTAGTATGGTCCGATTCTGTCCGAGTTTTATACGTATAAATCAAAATTCGACCTAAACTTTTCGGGTTGAATTCGTACTATACCACAAGATTTAGAGTCTTTGTCAAAGTTTATGAAGTAGATGAAGACTCACTATACACCAAATTCAAATCATATACTGTTAATTAAGTATTTAAATATATATCGAATTATTGTCCGGAGGGTTTAATGAAGTGTACTAGACCGAATTTATTTCCGTACATATTTATATTCGGGTGTTTGAATGATGGCAGATAATTTGTGCAGTCGTCAATAGCATGACTGCACAATAAATAACATTACAGTTCATAGATCCCTGGGATTAAATAAGTTTTTGATGTTAGCCGAAATCGGTAGTCTATTGGTTCTGGCTTGGTAACTTATCAGGTCGGTTATCGACAATTTTTTCAGTTGTCTCAGAATTATTGTGCTTGAAGTTGACATCTGCTTGAAATTGCAACCTCTGACGCCTGAAATTGCACCGATTGGAAATTAGCCCCGAAATTCTTGTATGCATTACGTAGTTAAAGTGCAGATGTTAACTTCAAACATGACTATTATTTTATTTTTAGATAGCATGCTATTAAAATTTTTAGCTTCTAAAATTACGTACTACTAAAATGAAACAATATTTAATATAAATTCGGTATTATGTATATGTATTAGACCAAATGTACTACATTCAAATTTTAATAAAATTAATTCTTCTCACATAATTTCTTGTACCTAACAATATCAAATACAAAAGACAATAATTTATCAAATGAAATTATTCAAATCATCAGTACTTTTAACCAACTAAAATTCGTTGAATGTCAAAAAAACTAGCCAATATAATGATCCAGATGAGATATTTTGGCTTGGTTATTGTTATAAAAATGGGATTGGAGTTGAAAAAAAAAAGAGATAAGAATAAAGCATTGTTCATTATCAAAAATCTGCAGAGATAAATAACGGAATATATCATGTTGGCAATTGTTATTATATTAGGAATTTGTGTTAAAATGGATGCATTATGCATTATTTGAAATCAGCTGAGGTGGGCAATTCTACGTACGTATGGGATTTTCAAAAATGCCATATGTTACGTACTATTATGGAATTGAGTTATGAAAAATATCGGGAATGGATTGCCAAGTAAGTTATTCGTTTAAATTTTACATTTTAAATTTGGAAATTTTTGAAAAGTCTCAAAAACTATTAAGTATTTCGGCAATAGTTTATAATTATATTTAATTAATTCCAACTCATTTATTCACATTAATTTAGTCTGTAAGTATAGAGAATTTATTAATACAAGTATTTAAAATAAGTTCATGAATATTTACTATATATTTACAGTACTTTAAGAAGTGAGTATAAAGAATACTTAGTAATTTAGCTATAAAGTTTATAATATTTACTATTTGATTTATTCGCGTTCAATTTAGAAAGTGAATACATGTATAAAGAACATTTCAAATAAGCTACTCAAGCTTATGGATATTTACTACTGTATCTATTCGCGTTGATTTAGTCTGTGAGTATAAAGACATATTTAATTTTTAATTTAAGTATTTAAAATAAGCTATTCAAGTTCACTATTTAATTCATTTTATTCGTGTTAGCTTAGTCCGTAAGTATAAAGAAAATTAATTTAAATTTTTAAAATAAGCTATTCACGTGAATACTTACCATTTTAATTTCATTAATTTACTACGTACAGTTAGTGAGTATAAAGAACACTTATTAATCTAAATCTTTATACCAAGTTTTTCAAATTCATGAATATTTGTTACACTGGTATTGATAGTTAATTTACAAAAAAACCTTTGCTTGTGGTTAGGATAAGAAGTATAATATATAACAATATCTCGCAAGGAATTTTTTTTGTTAGAAGACAGGTGGTTTTATAATAAAATTTTGAGATATTGATTGGTTTTCTATATGTCCGTGTACAAATCTATTTATTATATTATATAATTTGGATATTGTTAGTTAAATCATCAGGGGGTGCTATATCTCAAAAATGTGTTAAAGTTAGGTCTCTCTCTCTCTCTCTCACCTTTATCCTTTCTGGTTATTTTCTCTGTAATTTTCTTCGGCTTTGATAAATTCTGGGGCAGTTAGTTTTAGTTCGGGATTGGTTAAATCAGGGGGCTTTTTTCGCCTCAAAAGAGAAAAAGAATAATCCGCGGAGAATTACAATAATCAGAACTTTTTTCTCTCGCAAGCAATTCTACTTTTTCTTCCTCAATAATTTCTTTAGCTGAAGCTGGCCGAGATTTGAACCGATTTTAACCGAGCCTTAGGGATTCTAAGTAAAAATATTCAGAACCTCCGAAAACCTTATGTGTAACAAATTTGGACCTTTATACAAATTTTTATTGTGTTATATAAACCTCTATTTCATATTAAAATTGCACCCTGTCCCTAAAAAATTAGAATTGGTTAACATAACCACTGATTAAAATTAGTCATTTTCTAATTATTTTATTTCGTTAATTTAGTTTTGTGAGTATAACGAATATTTGGGGTCTTTGCCTTGAAAATAAGGTATGAGACATACACGATTTACTATATTCCGTAACTCGGTTTTCAAGGCAAAGACTCCATTTGTTAATCTAAATATTTAAATCCAATTTCATGAATATTTATTATTTAATTTCGTTTTATTCGCGAACATCTGTTAATATGAACATTTAAAATAGGTTATTTTAGCTTGTGGAATATTTACTATTCATATCAGTCGAGATTATACGTATATATACGATACGTAATAATAATAGAGATTCTAAATATCAGGTATCAGATGGAGAATGTGCATATTTATGAATATAACTGCAATTTGATAGTTAGGGAGTGCGTAATTTTTAGGGGAGGGGGTCAGCATCAATATATTGAATAAACCGTTATGATTGGCTGCGACGCGTCATAACCTAGTTCTATTTAGCTTCTAGTAGTCACGACGATTTTTTCTAATTTGTATATCAAGTATTTGTACAACTAGCAACTTATAATTAGGGTGAGTTGAGCAACTATTTCCTTCTCTTACAAAAGGTAACTTCTGTTTAGCAAGAAGGAAGCGACTGCAACAGAGGGGGAGACTGTCGGAAGCCAACAATGACAAGTCACCATCCAGTGGGTAGCCGGCTGACTTCATTGCACAAAAGTTACCGGGTGCGCCTGCGACGACGATTATGATTGTGATTATGAAGTTCTCAATGTACATAGGTGTTAATAAAAATAATATGACTTATCATAGGCTCACTTACTCACCATATCCCTTATATAAAATGATGAAGAAACTAGCAAGCCCGAAGATGATGATGCTGAAGATAATTAAAATAACTATAGTAAAAATGAAGAAGTTGAAGAGAATAATAATAATGATAGATGCATTCGTTCGGGAATTTGAAAAATTACCAGAATCATCAAAATTAAAATTAAAATCTGGCAGATTAGTTGAAAATATACATAAAAGATCACGATTACGAGCATCAAGTATTTAAAAAATTGGGTTCTCTTTTTATTAATTAATAATACTGATAATGTACATATTTTAACCTCGCCCATTTTTATATAATTGTGATGATAAAGAAATCAAAGAATTATTCAATGATGAAGAATGGACAGAATTAATCAAAGATCATTTACGAATTCCTCAAGTTCCGAAATATTGCTAAAGAAATTGCAAAAATATGGAAACAAAAACTTGGAACAACTGCGTAAAGCCATAACGGAATCATAGCTACCAAGTGGTGTATTTTGATACAATTAAACTTAATTTCATGGTTCCTGGTCATACAAAATTTATTTGCGATTCATATTTCGGAATTATTAAATCTAAACATAATGTTATTAGTATGGACCATGTTGAAACGATCGTCAATTAATCAAAAAAAGATGGGACTAACGTAGCAGTTAGATAAGATAAAAATGTTCAAGTAGGATGGAACTATTATGATTTTGAAATTAAGTATGATGGTATACGAGCATTTTAACATTATTATTTTTATTACAGTATAATAAACCTAGAAAGGTTTTTATATCATTAGAATCTAATGGTTTAAAATCTGAAGCCGAGATTCGAAATAAGATTTTTATTTTGATCCGTACAAACCTTTAGACACGATCCCCTTAAAGCCTTTGTCTTTTTAAAACGTCAAACATACTTGTTCAAAGAGATCCGTCCATATGTACACGAACCTTACAAAGACGAATTGGTTTGCTCCAAATGAGCATGATAGTAAAGAACATCTTGCATAACGATATGTGGATCACCCCTTAAATAAAAAAAAAATTCATTGTTATATATTAACCTCCGATCTAAATTTAGAATATAAGCGTACAAGATTGTACTATAAATTATAAAATGCTAATATGCTAATAAGTATACAAACTTTTACCATGAATAAAGCACATACTCGGGAATATAATCCTAAAAGAAATTTCAATTTCGGTTGAAACATCTCTAAGCCCCGATTTGCTAGGCAACAACCCAATTTTTTTGTCCGAGTTAAAAAAAAAAACCGACTTCTCCGCGTGGATCACGCACGTGATGCGCATCCCGCGTGAGATACTGTATTGGAAAATCCACAAATTGGTTATCAAGACCACAAAACTTACAGTTCATCTTAACATTTAATATTGGTGATTCAAATTATCAATTTAGTCTGTGAACATTTCATCAATGTATTAAGATCACAATCTTAAGTCGTTTTAGCATACAAAATCTAAATGTTCGAAATTCATCAGTTGATTCTAAATCACAGATGCTTCTGAATTTATTATATCTAGTTTTCTCAGTGCCCATTTATCTATCAGCATTTATAGTGTAAAAATTGGCTGTTCAATTATTCAATTTACCAAACTAAAAAAATAATAATAATAATTGCAGACAATTTTTAAGAATTTTAATTTTCACTAGATAACCCAACATAGCTAATATATGAACTAAAATTTTACAAATAAGAGTAGTAATTTTATAACTTAAGCAATATCAGAGCAGTATATTTTTATCTTTCGTGAAAAGTACCTAGCAACATTTTATCAAAAAGGCCGGTTTCGTTTGGTAGCATTTAAATATAAAACAAATGTACACACGAGTTTACTGAATTGTAGGATTCTCAGTTTCGAAGAAACCAAAAGTATTTCGGCGCATCGAAATACTTCTGTTATACTGTACATAATAAATTATTAATTCGGTACCCTTTTTTTACGTCAGAAGAAAATCTGAACAGTAGTCGCTAAATCAAGTTCTTATATTTTATACTCGGCTTACTCTCTCTAAATGCGTTCTCGATAATTGCACAGATCATACAAACCTTAAACACACATACAATTCTCAGCCAAAATACATATTGCTTTTTATAAATGTATTCTCTCTTAAATTCACTGTAGGTTCCAAGAGGAAACATTCGGGATTAACTAGTATATAAGACCTTTCTACAGTATTGAAAAATCACGCGGTTCGTTAGAAATTCTAGATTTTAAAAATAAACATTTTTTTATTAGAAGTGCAGTTTATTACGTAATCTAAGAGGGGAAACCTATCACGTCTATATGTTATAAATAAACATTGTGATTGGCTGCTAATTTGATCACTAGGAGGTAGTAAAAAAAAAATTACGTAATAAGCGACACTTCCTATAAATAATTTCTATTAATTCTATGATTATAGAGGTTAATGTATTCAACATCAGAACCAATTATTTGAAAGGATATAAGGGATTGTAAATCGATAATTTTAAAAGTCAGGAAAATATATACAGATTAGTTTAAAAAAATAAGAAAATAAAATAAAAAAATAAATAAAATCAAAGATAAAAATAAAGAGAAATTTCGAAACTAAAGATCTATTAGGGACAAGGTAAATCAAATAATTGACACAATTTTATCCTCATAAATTGAAAAGTATAAGTTTTAAAAACATTTTTTTTTGAAGCATCCATTACACAATCACCACAAAAATGTCTATCTTTACACCAACCACATTTTATCCAAAATTCATCCCAATATTTATATTTTGTGGCACATCCAGCACATTTCAGAGTACAAGGTTCGCATGAAGGATCGGAACATGACCGGAACTGAAATATTCCATCATTTGTATCATCTTTTTTATTACAAGTTACTGGATTTGTGGAAGAGTCATTTGTGTCAACGATTTGTGAAATATAACGCGCGTTATTTTGATTTTCGTGACATAGATTGATGCTTCTCATATATTTTTTAACATTACAAAATTCTTCATGTTGTTGTTGATGATATTTTAAAAGTTGTATATCTTCTAAAACTTTTTTTATCAATAAAGAATGCCTTTTTCCACCAATACATCTAGTCATTACAATTTTTTTTAATTTTTGTAATTTACGTTTTTTTGAAGAGATAATAAGATCATCATTTTCACAAAATTCAGCTTCTTGATACCAATTCTTCATAGCAGTAGTTATTGGTAATAATTTAACTTCTTTACAACCTAAAATATATAAATATTGAAGGTTTTCACAATTTTCTAATATAGAAATCACGTCTTCAGCTTTAATTTGTGGATCGTTAAAAGTGAATTTACGAATAAATAAGAGTTTATTGGTTGATTTAAGATGAGAAAATATTTTAACGAATTGATCATGTGAAATTGATGGAATAGACACGTGAGAGAATGTAACTTCATTTGAAAATGATAGGTAAATCATTCTGCACGTTGAGCGAAGTGCTAATATTGAAAGAAAGTCCAAATATTTGCCGATGATGTAAAGAATATCATCGGGAAATGAAGCAAGGGTTACCGTTCCCGAATGTTGATTACTTATTACGGAACACATCTTTAATTTTTTTTGATAAAAAAAAATTAATATATATATATTTTTTATCTTTTTGTATTAGAAAAAAATGGCAAAGATAAATAAGAGGAAAAAAAAAAATTTTTTTTTTGTGAAATTTTTTTTTTTAAAAAATTTGAGAAGTGAGAAGTTTTTTTTTCTTATTCGAAGATTGGAAAGTGAGAGATTGCAGAAACCCGATTGCTTTATATACACTTATTAATACCAAGTTAGAGTTTTTCACATACAGTATGCAAATGAAAGATGAGACGACTGTATTTGTTCTACGATTTCTGTGTATTGTTTATCAACATTTCAAAATATCAAAAATATATTGCACATAGTACAGTACATATGACGATAACTTACACATATGGAATATGAAATAACACGGTTTTGTTAAAAACAATTGATTTTAAGAGGCGTTTACTTAGACGCTGTCCGTTACTCCGCTTATACATTATGCATTTATTTTATATATGCACGCATAAAATTAATTATCAAAAGATGGAGATCCAATAAAGTTGCGAGGTGTAAGGACTTTGACCATGACTTTGCATACAAACAAACCTCATTATACATTCTATATATACTATATATATATATATAAATATACAGTATATTATTATATTTTATATTATTAAATTTTATATTATTAAATTTGTTACTATCATTAGACCATCGCATGTTACTTTCAAATTCTAGATGTAATTTATGTAATTTTGTAATTTTTTGCAAATAACGATAATAATTCTCTAAATCTATTAGTTTATTGATATAATAATGCTGTAATATATATTTTTACTTTGATGTCAAAATTAAGTCATTGATTTGGTGTATAAAATTCTCTTAAAACATTTACTATAGTTTTTTTTTATATGTAACCTAAAATTGATTTAACTTGATTGATTTCAAGATATGTCTCTTTACGTGAAAAGTTTTGTCAATCGAACTATTATTAGCTTATTAGTTCTTTTGAATTTTCTCATACACAAACAAAATTTGTTTATCTGAAAGCATATACATATCAAGCTCGTCTAATCTAAATAAATATTTTGTATATATATTCTATATTAATACAATGATGAATACAAAATTTTATGAATAAAACTGGTTATTTAGTGTTAATTCATTTGAATTGCATAAATAAAGTTTATTTAATTCCAATTATGAGAAAATTTTAATTTTTATGTACTGTATGCTAAATAAAAATTTTATCTCTTACGTACTCTATGTTATCTCTATGTTAGATGAATTTCCTGTCCACGTTTAGATAAGTTTTATAATAAGTATTAAGTAATTAATCTTCTATTGTATCTCCATATTTATTCATCTATCATTTAAAAAGAAACGTGTAATGAAACTTTATCATAATCAAATAAATTGACGTATGTGATTAATTAGGAAACTGAATACCATATTTCATGTTCGGGAAATTTTTAGATGTTTGACATAGTGGTAAACTCGGTGTCAAGTGCATAACTATTAGTTGTATTGATATTAAATAAAACAAAACGCCTCGAATACTTCATTGTGCTCAATGATAAATAGAATCGATGTCCAGGATTTATAAGGTAATATTTACAATAAGATGTACGTACGTAAAAAAAAAAACTAACTTTAATATTCTGACACAAAAATCTAATTCAGGTTCGGTAAAAAGTTTTTAATTATTTAGACTTTTTTTAAAGTTTTGCGATACGACATTTTGCACCATATTGCATTTCGGTCATTGAGCATGTAAACTATGTTTAGATTGTCCTCAATCTTGAAATTTTTATTACCCGTTACAATACATCAGTAAAAAAAACTTCCCATACACGTACACAGTCATAACTTGGCATCAAAAATGTTTATTTTGCTGATCTTTTTTTTTTTTTTTTTTTTTTTGTTCACTTATTATTTGTGCACTTTGTTAGACTTTGTTCTATTTCGAAGTCAATAAATAAATAACATGTCAATTTCTGAAACGAATTCATCTGCACAATGCGTTATTTCTTTTAATATTATTGGTTTATTTAATGTACGTACGAACTTAAACATTAAAAAAAATACTGCGGTAATAGTAAAGAAACAAATTAGATAACGATAATGGGTTTGAAATTATTAAAATTTATTATATTTATTTTCGTGAATCTTTCTATCGTACTACGTTAAAACCAAATCATTTGTTAGGTAAATTTATAGAACATCAAATAACGCCAGTGACGTTATAGTAAAGTCCAATTATGGTCCTGTAACCTCTAGGTTTTATCGTGTGGACTCACAGACCAAGTTACTCATGTAACCAGTCCTGGGTCATGTGTTAACCCAGCTAGGGATAATTATCCCGAGTATCCGTAATGTTTACAGGTCATCGTTTGTGGATGCTTAAAACTGGGTTTATTATGAAACTAATTATTGATGGGACCTCCTGAATTATTAATAATTAATACCTAATGATTATTAATTGATTGATCGAATTATTATACAGGATGTATAAAAAATGAAAAGTTGCGTCAATATTTTTTCAAAAATTTGCTGAGATATTGGCGGACTAAACTTTTATTAAACCCGTTGGTAATTATTTAATTCATTATATCGATATTATTAGAGATGACCGAAGTTATGTTAATAACGCATTATTAATTTTTTCATTATTAACTAAAAACTCAGAGGTAGGGATGTTATGTGGTCTGGTCTTAAACTAATAGACTACAGTTAGTCTTAAGACCGGTCTGGACCTAAAAAAAATTGGGTTTCTCTAAGTCTTAAGACTGGGACCGGTCTAGACTAACAAAGTCTTAAGACTGAAGACCACAATAGACCAGTCTAGACTTGGACCGAAATTGACCAGACTTGTAACATCCCTACTCAGAGGTCCAAAATACGATAAATAAGATAATTGTACTATGTAATATATATTTATTTAAATAAAATTTTTAATATGTTAGCCAAAATTGTTAACCTGTCAAAAATTAGTCTACCAAGTCCCTTTCCGTTATATAGCATATCGGCGAATTTGCGGAATTGACTTATATTAACTGTTAAGGTCCATATATTTTAACAATGCGATTGTAAAACTGACCCCAAAATTTCAGCTATTATGTATTCTGCAATTGTTAAATTCAGGGATCTTAAT
>CAJVPY010001339.1:0-19889 GCA_910591965.1 Dentiscutata erythropus | reverse complement strand
CAGCAGGGGTAATTGGTATCGATATATAATTACCCGGCTAGTAATCGATATATATCGGTCTATTTTTTTTGCTGATGAGGTTAAAAAAATCCACTACAATTTTACCAAAAGAATTTTTAAAGTATTGTAAATTGAAAATATAGTAATAGCTTTCAATTTATTATCAATAGCTATATCTTTTATGGCCTCTTTAGCTATATTTGATTTATTTGTTGATGATTAAACATTCCTGAGATATTATATTCTTTTTGTATTTTTTTTGAGCTTTTTAATAGGCATACATAACATTAGACCAGAGGTAATGGTAGTAAAGACAAAATCACTTATTAAAAACCTTTGGAAAATTAGCCCACAACCCAAACTCTTTTCACTATTTAGGTGTCAAATTTGAAAAGTCTTCATTAAAGATCTTAGACTCTAGCAGAGTTATATAATATATTAGTATTATAGAGTTATCAATAGGTATTGGTTAAATAGTTTGTCTCTGTTGTCTTCTTTTTAAAAACTTTTTAATAAAAGTAAATTTTGAATCTATCAAAGTATAAAGCTATGAAATTTTAGTCGATTTAAGATTACTAGAAAAAACTCTTCAGATATTTATCGAGTACAGATATATTCATGAGCTCCATCTTTGGTCAACTGATAGGTTTTTGCTTGAATTTTATGCTAAAAAATATATATTCAAAAATATTTTATAAGATGATATATTTTATAATATTTTATTATAAAGTTAAATAAAAATATTTTGAGGTAGATATATTCAAATCATTTCTTATTTTATAGCTTAGCATTAAATGGAAAGTTTATTTGGTCTTTCTTTTCTCACTAATAAGATAATCATGATTTGACAATCACGCCTTCAAAAATAGTGGAGCACAATAATAATAGAGAGAGAATAGCCAAATCTCAGACCTGTCTTGAAAGGTAAAAACGCCCCTAAGAAGACTAAACTATAAAAAAAACTAATATACTTTAAAAGGATCATAAAAAATATTTTCTCTTTTATCAGCTTGGTAAAGTATAAAATTGGAATGAATTTGCTCTTATTGGTGATTAAACTAATAGGCTTTTCAATTTTTGCTTTTTTTGTAGCATGCAAATCCTTTTTACAAAGATTTCTCTTAGAGGCTTTGAATGAGATAGCAGGAGTATTTTGCAACAACATAGTAAGAATAGAAGTAAGCAATTTTATAAAATAAAAAATTTTATATTCTCTTAGAAACAAGCAAATTCAGAACAGAACTTTGTACTAAAGACTCTTTTATTATAAATAATAGCTTATTTTTATTAGTTCAATATATATTGTAATAATTTGAGAGGTTAGGGTCTTGTAGCCTAGTGGTCTGGGTGCCTAACCCTCCACAGACGAGATCAACAGTTTGATTATAGCTGGTGGTAATTAATTTAATTAATTATCTCTGTAACCTTCAAAAGCTTCAAATACGAAACCCTGTGGTGGTAAGACTATGTAATATACATATTTGGCTGGTAAAAAATTCTTGAAAGGAGCCCCGAGCCATGAAAAAGACTGGGCACTATATGTGACATAGGTCATGGAAGGTATTACTGCAGAAGGCTATGCATGTGAATCCACGATTAGCAAGATAGCACCAACAACTCTAAGGTGGCATTGGGATCTTGATTAGGAGGACGGCTGAATGCAGTATATCCAGAAGTGGTGAGAGAAGCAGTGAACATAGTAAGGGGCTATAGTAAAAGAATGACTTTACCAAATATAGAACACCTCTGGTACAAGAAAACAAGAAAAACTAGCTAAAAGAAACCCAAAAGTATGGAAGCAGGTGATCCGAAAATTAAGCTAGGCTAGAGAGTATTAGTTGCACAATCTATATGGAAGTCTATGATGAAACACAGTAGAGACGCGGGTCCTGGGTTACTGAATTGTAACAGTAATTAAATGAGGTACTTAACTCTCGTCCTAAAGATTCAGACCCTGTATCACCATACCAATAGGGAGTACTATAGAAAGATCAGTAGCCTAATTTGGTGGTGTATAACATTAACACTTGAGAACTATGAAATAATATTCTGGTTGCGGCAGCAAGTCTCATATCTGGCTTGAGATATGAACTAGGTCCTTAGAGTAACATCCTGAGGACACCAAACTGGAAGCATCAAGGGTGCCCACTCGAAAGACACCAATTTAGAAGTGGTACAAGAAACGAATTAGAAGTAATGTGATAAGTACTGAGGGGTAGAAGTTGGCTAGTAGACGTTGTACAGTAGTATATATAGCGAGGTATATATGATAAGGTTTGGGAACTATCTGGTGAATTAGTAATTGGTCTGGTTAAAAGGGGCAGTTACTAAAGAGGTAAAATCTCATATAGCAGGTCACATATAGGTACTAAGTTAGTAACCGGGTGAGTCTTATCTGTAATAATTAGATAGTTGTAAATGTATATATGTATACTTGTAACCACAATACCTTAGAGTACTAATAAACAGTTAAGGCAAGACTGCCAAATTAAAAAAAATAAAAATAAAAATAATTTGATACAAAGTAGTATGCAATATAAATAACTTGGCATTGCAATAATTAAGCACAGGTCAATTAATATTTTTTATTTGGTGTCTTAATATAGCATGATAATTTCTACAATACAAATAATTAAATTTTTTACTAAATTCAGCACTACAATTATTGAACATGACAAATCAATCAACAATCGTATGTTTTCTATATTGGGATTATTAACTTATTGAAAAAGTATATGGATAATAATTTTTCATACTACATATATATTTAAGCCCAATTTACAAATTTAGAATAAGTGCTATGTACTTTCTTATTTATACTATTATAACAAAACATGTTGATCAAATATCTAGCATTATATTTTTTTATCAATTTATTTTCATGCTAGAAAAAATAAGTATATATTATGTCATATTATATAATTTAATGGTCTTGCAGGTTCACTTTTATTTTAGCCCTCTTTTTTCTTATAGGTTTAAAAAAAAAATTTGATAATACATCTTTTTTTTCAAATTGTTTAATCAGACAAAATTTTTTTTTTCAAATGAAATGAAAAAAAAGAGGTCAAAGCTAAAATAGTGATAAAAACTTGACCAGCTTTAATAATTAATGGCCTGTATTAAACTTTATACAGTATTACCTTAATTTCTCACAGTTGATTTTTTATTAACAATTATTTAACGATAACTAGACCATGCTTTTTTTTATTACATAAGATCCCATGATAAGAAAAGGACTTAAATAGGCTATAAAGGCAATGAGTATAACGGTTTTAATCAGTAGTTTTATCAAAATTCAAATGTTACAGAGACTTTGAATCTCTGCCATTTTTCAAGATCGTCAAATTTAAACTCATCTTAAGTGATCGTCAAATCTAAGGGGGTTTAATTTTATCTAAAAAATAATAAAATACATTAGTATATAGAGCTTATAGCCGAATGAACTTGCTTTATAGAGAAAACACTGGCATTGGATTTGGGTAACATAATTACTAATTTTTAGCAAGTTTTTTTGATCTTGTGAATAGATAGTATAAAAATAAGCAAGTTTCTGCCTATAAGATAAGTTAGCAATAACAATATTTTTTGCTTATATATTTTTTACTTGATTTACTTGCTGAATTTTTTTTAAAAAAAGTAATGTTTTTGCTATTTAACAGAGACTATGAAAACGAATTTTTACTTACTATAATTTTTTGTATTTAGAAACAAAAAATAAGTGGTACTAATGATACTCCCAAAACTAACAAACCAAACCCTAAGACTAATAAATATATTTATCTTAACTGTCTCATCATACTCTGCTTACCATATCATTTTTTTAAAATCAAAGTTTTTAATAAAAATGATGTTCAATTATTAAAAACTCAAGTTCAAGCCCACTTGTTTCTATTACCATCTGGTGCAACTAGTACACCTTGCTGGCTTTTTAGATTTTGTCCCACCCAAAGTATATATGTAAATATACAACTTTATATTGATCTTTATACTCTTTACAAAAATAATCCTGATCAAAATATTATTTATGTACTTGTAAAACAATTATCAAAAACAAAAACAGAAATTATTTGAATTTTTTTTATTTGTATTCACTCCTAAAATAGCAATATATATTTTTTATTTGTATATTGTCTTGGCAATATAATTTTTTATAATAATAAAGGGAAAGGTCTTTTGGATTTTTAATTTTTTATTTTTATACAATTTTTTACAATATAGTTTGTGAACTGCCTTCTCGTAATTTTATCACTCGAAGTCAGGAGGTAGATGAACTCTGAATTGATTACTATATTTCTTTTTTTTGAGTTTGCAAAAAAAATGAGACTATTGAATTAACTTTATTAATATATGCTATTACAGTTATATTAAATTCCAGTATAAGCATTTTAACATTTATACAATCATATATTACTGGCCTATACTACAATCATGAACTTGAGTTTATTACTTGAACTATTGCAAGTTTATTACTTGAACTGTTGCAAGTAAGGCAATATTCTGTTCTATTTCTATTCCATTTGCCATGTAATCTATAATTCTATGTTTTCTATTGCAAATAGAGTATAGTGAGCTCTATGGCTGAGATAATACAAAATTATAATTATCAATTTCTTAAAACTATTTTAGAATTTTAAGTATGTAAAATATTTTAAAACTGATTTAATAATTAATTCTAGATCAGGTTTGACTTTGTAAGTAATAGGCTTGAAATCGGGAGCTTAAAGTTTTGCTAACACTATCACAGCTTTTGATAATTGTCACATGTTTAGTTTTTGTTTTTTTTTTTATATTTTTTATATAAGTTCAACTGAATTTTATCTATTAAAATGCCTAGTAGCCCACTTAATTTGGCATGCCAATTTAGATATTTAGTATTAATATTTTATCAGACTTAGTCATTTTCCTTTTTATATATCTGAAAACAATTTAAGAGTAGAGTATATCACATAACGATCACTTGATTTTTTACTAGCAAATTTTTTTAAATAATACAAGATTTTCTTAGATAATACAATATAAATAACATATAGATTCAATTGATGTGCTATTGTAAAATAATCAACTATATGACTACTATAAAAAGTAATTTGTATACACTCTACTCTTTAAATTAGAAAATAGTTAATATAAATTAGCTATATAAAAAAATATTATGTAAGCAAATATAAATAATGGGACTATACAACTATCTCAATTTCGCACTATTTACACTTAATAAAATAGAATTCAGCCTTATATCTATCTTCTATACTTTCCTTATTATCATGCTCTAACTCACATAATAGGCAGGTCTAACTGCATGATGTTTCATCAGTAATGGCATAATAATTAAAATTTTTACTACTAAATTCTCTATATAAATTTATCAGAAGAATTAAATAAGTGCAAATCTGCAAAAACCTGCGAAAATGCAGATTTTTGCAGAATTTTTTGCAAAAAAACTGCAAAATTTCTTATATTTTGAAATTTTGTGCAAAAATGTATTTAATTTCTTTAGCTATAGCTGGTAAGTCTGAAGTTTTGTACAGATTTTTCATTTAAAATATTATTTAATTTTTTTGCAAATCTGCGCAGAACAGCACTAAAAATTTTTTTCCGATATTAGAATATTGATCCAATATCTTGTTGCAAAAATAAGTGCAGTTATAAGTTGGATTAGTTCTACTTGCTTGATGTGTGATTGATAAAATTGTTTTCAGTGAAGCACTTATCTTGATTTTTTTTTATTTGGTGAGAACTGGCACTTAATATAATAAGAACCTTTTCTGTATTATTTGAAATTATAACTAGAGTTGCTTAGATATAGAATTTTTATTTTTATTATTTAGAAAAAAATACTTTATTTTATACCTCAAAGTAAATATTAAAATTTTTTATTTGTCTCTAAGTAAACTTTTTATTCTTAATAGGAAATATTCAAAATCCTATTAAGTAAAGATATAGAACTAGTTTTTTTTACATATAATATGTAAACCTCAAGGGTATAACAGAATTTTTTTATAAGTTTTTACTTAATTTACAATTATTAAGTAAAAATCATAAAATTTTTTATCTATGTTTTAATGACAAGATGTATTAATAAAAATTTTACTAAACTTTATTAAAATCTTAACATTTATGTAATTTATCTTTACGAATATTTTTACTTAGTACACTAAAACCAGTTTACTTAGTAAAAAACTAAGTTTCATATGTGCTATTTTCACCAATTCAATTTCAAAAATCGTATTGAGCATTACTTTTGATGCCTACTGTATATGTGAAGCAAATGCAGATTACAAAATTTATATTTGCAAATATTATACATGTATACATTAAAAAAAGCCAGAGGCTTGGTTAAGTAAAAGGAAAGATATTTTCAAAAAAATAAGTATATATAGTTCATATTAGCAATATTTTTTATTAGTATTAATTACATAATCTATTTTTGATTCTTTATTATATAAAAACATCACGTAAATATATTCATTCTATAATTATGCAATATGCTCATATGTTTCGTAAGTTTGCCAGAATCTTCAAAACATTACGAATGTATTTACCTGTGCAAGAAATGAGAATATAATCGATTTTATCTATAACTGCTTTCTGCTAAACTATCTCATCCTAAAAATAGCAAAAATAGTTAAATATAAGGAAATACAAATTAATTATATAGTATATTTACACTATTCACTTATATAGAAAATAGCTATTAACCACAAGACTGCTATATACTTTAACCTTGAATGGAAATCAAATAGCAATTCTGCTATTGCAAGCTTATATATAAAAAATATACTGTCTTTTTGTATGCTAAGGGTGTACAATGTTAATCGATGTACTAATGAATTAATAGTAAAAAAAAAGGAAAGTATAATTAGTATTTTTGATTTTATACAAACAATGCAATAAAAAACATATCTATAACTTGTGTGCTAAACACTTTAACTTCTTTTGCAATTTTCATATCAAAATCAAAATGGTTATTTAGAATACTTACCAAATTCAATATATCAGTTTGTATAGACTTTTTCATATCACTGATAGTATAGCGAGTTGTAGAAATACTAGGTGGACCTAAAATTTCTATTTGCTATATTTTTCTGTCATCTTTGATCTGAGTCCCTTTTGTATCAAAATAGGTATTTAAATCAGTAGCCAAACATAATAGCAATCATAGAGATTAGTGCATATCTTTAATATCCACTTGTATGATTCCAAAATTGGTATTTGTTTTAATTATCTTTGCTGATCATGCATATAATTCTATCTAGTCAAATTTCAATGTTCTGAAAGTGAATTTGTAAAACATAAACAATGACACAATATAGTATATAATAAATTTTCATTCTTTAATTGACCTTGAGAGTATTGGGAAAATATCAACTAAATTATAACTTTTAAGAGTATCAAAGTAGTGTAATTATGTGTTTTTTTTTTTATCTTAACAAACAACTTAATACTCACAATCCTATTAGTACTTTTTCGCAATACAATCTAAATCTATTTTTTTTCTCTTCTTTTATTTCTTCTTGGATTACTAACTTGAATTCTTTTCCTGTTTTCTGTATATATTATATGTCAATTTGGTATAATCACATTGGATAATTTAAGTAAAGAAATTAATATTGACTCATATCTAACACATTTGTAAAATATTTTTTTAAACTTTTTGTCCACATGGAGGGTACTAGCTTTTGGTATGAGAATATCTTATTTGCAAGTTCCTTTCCAACTAGTTTCTCCAATTTGAATACATTTATACTAGATGCACACACAATCTGAATTGACTCAATATACCTAAAAATAAGAAATTATTAAAGTGAAAATACAGAAACAAATGTGATATTTAACTTAACCTACTATTTAACTTTTTCATATTCGACAATTCTTTTGTTCGGCATTATTGGCATCAGGAATTGTAATAATTGAGGTGGAGATATTTGTATTTTTCTATAGATTCTTTGACTAATTGTATTGTTAAATACTACATATTTTGCATTTTCAAAAATGCATTCCTAATCAACAACATAAACATTTTAATTATTTTCAAAAAAGAGAAAACCATATTCCAAAAGAATTAAAATAAAACTTACCTTAGCGATTTCATTGTGTTTGTGCTTCTGTTATAAATGTGTTTTTAATCTTTTGCCTTCTTGAAAAAACTTACAATATGTATTTGAAATAGCTTGTTCTTTCCACATCTTTGATAGATATCAAGATTAGCTTTAAAATACCATGTTTTACTAAGAAGAACTGGGTAATTATCTCTATCTAGCCAATATAATTAAAACAAAACAACTAAATAGAATTATCTATGTTCTTTTAGTTTTTGTTTGGGTCAAATTAGACAAAAAAAACTCTTTTAATTGTTCGAAATCCAAGTTCGTTTTTTCATTTATAAGCCTGCTTATAAAAGCTTCTAAACACCAATTAAATACTGACTTTTCAACGAAGAATTTATATAAGCCTAAGATTTTATCAGAACATTTGTATTTGAAATACTTCAAGCTTTTCAAGCATGGTTTTTCAAGAGTGTTTCTATCAAAAAAAGTTTATATTAAAGTAAAGTATATTGAATATATCTGTACTTACAATTATACGATTATCATTTCGTAGTATGTGTCAAAGTAGGTTTGTTAGGAGTAGTTTTCTAAATATTTATCTTATTTGTAGACCAATTAAATTTATTTTTACTTGAAATTTATATAAGTAAGAAATTTTTAAAAGTATGATAAGTCAACAAGTTCTATGCCTGCTTATGCGCTAGGAGTTTTTTTTAGACAAAAGTTAATCAGCATGCATGTGATAGTGTCATAGTAGATAGTGATAAGAATAAGTAGTTAAATTTAAATATGTCACTATTATATAAAATCTATTATATATGATATATATTCATTTATTATACTTTTTTTTTATTGTTATTATTTGAGTCAAAAGATTAACTAGTAATAAGTATTTAACGAACTTTTTCTGACGATCACTCTGCCACAAACTGGAGCAAAGAGAAAATTAGGGATAGAGCAAAAACATACTAAGCTAACAACAAATCCAATCTAAGAGGAAAAGATAAAAAAGGAAAAAACAACTGCAGTTTTATAGAACATTTTTGCTCTCAATAAACAAAGGGCTCCACTATACAAAGAAACTTAATCTTTGACAAAAACTTTTAAAAAATTTTAGGAAATTTGGGGATTTGTTGATTACTCTGTCTTGCAGATCACCAAAAACAAAACAAACAACAAAGTAAACAAATACATACAAAAAAGGAAGCGTGATCAAATAAACAATATACAAATAGAAAATCAAACAACAAAACAACCAAACACATGTGTAAACAAACAAGAAACGCGTAAGATGATGGAGCTACTAGATTACAGAAACTTCTTCAAGAAATCAAAAGAAAAAAGAGCAACAATATACAATAGACAGAGTAGTTGGATCTTTGAAGAAGACAGAAAGATCACTAAATTTTTAGGTACAGATGAAATACATACTATTGCTATGATACGCAAAGTTCAACATTATTATGACTTGGCTCAACACAGAGAAATGAAAGAAGAAAGCCTATTAAAATCAGAAGTGACCTTAATGGAAATTGAATACAACACGAACAATACTTCAGTACAGTACAATTTAAACAACAAGGAAACTGATCCTAAGCCTATGGAGATTGTATATTTAAAGAAAGCAACAAAACAAGCGAATTTAGAACCAAAGGCTAAAGATATGCCTATATACAATATAGTGGGTAAACAAAAACAGAAGAATATTGAAAAAAGCGACATAAAATCAACTCAAATGGAAATTGCTCCAACATACACAGCAGAGACAGACACCAAAGCTACTAGCAATATAGATAGCAATTTACAATATTCTTCACGAAAAAGAAATTATATAGAACAAGAGAGTAGTATATATAGTGCTGATGATAAATTAGAAGTAGTCAAAGATTTGCTAGTACATAATGAGTATGGTATCCCCAACTATGGTATTGATGAACAAATAATGGAAAAAGTTGAGACTAAAGCAAGATCAACAGGAAAAAAAATTAGCAAAAAGCTTAAGCAATATGAAGACATTTTCAATTCAGTATAGGCCCCAAAAGGTGAATTCAAATTGCAAAGTGCAGCAGACTCGCAGTATTTTTTTATATTATGGGATTTACTGAAAGAAATGAATGTGAACGAAATTAAGAAATATCTTAATTATTTTGAGTCACCGACTATTTTGGCTTGGCAACAAAACTTTAAATCCAAAGCAGCATATATTAAGGTAACGACAAGCATTGCAAAAAGAGAAAATACCTTAAAAGAAAGCTGGTTGATCTATTTGGACAAAAGCAAAACATACAGAACAACTCCAGGTAGATTTAATATTGCTGAATTAGAAAAGAGAAACAAATTTAAAGCTACAATTTGGAATGTACCAACAATGGTATCAGACAGCCTATTACTCTGCCAATTGAAGAGATACAAGGTTCAAGCAGTATATATTCCAGATAATCGAAATAGAAATCAAAGCAAAAGAGTATATATATTTCAAAACAGAAGAGGAGCTAAGTCAAGCTCAAAGATGTGCTATATATTATTTCAACACCAAATTGCAGTGGCAACTACACCTGGAGAAGACGAATAGCACCAATTTTTCAAATCTATATTCTGGTTACAAAAAAAGATCGCTGAGTAGTATAGAAGCAAATGCTCCACAAAGTATAGAAAAGAAACCAAAAGGTTTATATAAGCCTAGAAATTCTCATACCAGACATTTTGTTAGTGAATGAAGTAGTAGAGCAAATAGTGTTTCTAGGTCAAGAAGCACAATCAGAAAAGCACTCAACAGTTTAAAAAATAGAATAGTGCAAGAGCAAGAGTGTTACACAACAAAATATACAACTGGCTCGAATAGAGTGAAATTAGGAAATAAGAAAAGAAAACAATTTAAAACCCAAGAAGCTATAGAAGATGATAATGAGATTAAGAGCATGCTTAATCAGATTATGAATAGACTTAGCAATCTAAAAAACCAAGGAAGCAATAGGAGCAATAAAGCTCCAAATCGCTCTTAAAGGCACCCTAGTTGAATCAAAGGGGAAAAGTAAGATAGAACAGCCCATGACTATCTTGCAAAAAGAAATACCTAGTGGGCTAGATATAACAGAAAGAACATCTTCTAGGGTAAACATAAAAATAGCAAACACTACTAGTATAGAAAAAGGTATGAAACCTAAAGACATAACACTAAGCTTAGTATGCCACAATATTAATGGTCTCAAAACAAATCAGCAAAAGTTTGAGCTTCTGAAGCATTGGGTGCTAGAAGAGAAAATTAATATAATAGGACTAACAGAAACGAATATTGGAAAAAAAGAAGGTTTTTATTTAAGTAGAAAATGAGATAATTTTAGATTCTTTTGGTCGAAAACAGCAAAAGATAAGAAGAAGGGCTCAGGAGTAGCATTAGGAGTTCAAACTTCTTGAGAAAAATACCTGTATAGTATAAACACAAATAAAGAGTATATATTAGTAGCCAGATTCTATTTTAAAAATATAGAGCTTATCGTAATTGTAGTATATATACCTCCAAACGATGAAGAGAAAAAAAAGAGTATATAAAAGTACATACTAGATTTATTTATAAAAAGAAGTAAACAAGCTTACATAGTAATAATGGAAGACTTCAACTGCATAGTAGATCCAAGTCTAGATAAGCTTATTAATCAAGAGTCAGGTAGATATAAACTTTCAAGGATACATAGATGATTGGAAAAAAACAGTTTCGCCGACACATTTAGATTTATATATCCAACAAGCAAGGAGTATACATGGTCCAACAGTACAAATACAATGAGAATAGACCAAATTTGGATATCTGAGAATCTAATAGAAAGCCTTACAAGTGCAAAAATCTCGGATATGGAATACATTACCAAAAGTGATCATGGAGCAGTATACGCTGTATTAGATTTGAGCTCATTTATTTTCAAATCACCAGCAGCAATAGAGAAAAACAGAAAACATTTTAGAACAGTGTACCTCTATGATGAAGCAACAAATAAAAACTGAGAAAAATATAGGAAAGTATTAGAAAAGAAACTAAAGAAAAAAGAAAAGTTACTTGCACAATTAGAGAAGAGATCAGAAGTAGATAGTGATGTTGATAGTGAGCGATCATCCAAGTTGGCAAATCAAATTTGGTCATTACTAAAAACAAGTATTCTTGAGGCAGCAAATAGAAGTCTTCCAAAGAAGAGAGTATACAATGTAATCGCGCAAATTAAAAATAACAGCACCAAAACACAGCTAGCAAATTTAGTAAAAGAGATAAGTAGATGAATAAGGTGTATAAGAAAAGCTAGCAATTTGGAAAGTTTTGAAGAGATGAGTGCTGAGGTCAATGCAAGCATTAGAAAAGCAAACAAAAAAATGAATCTTAAGATGCCTGAGATAAGATTAAAAAGCTATGTAGAATGGCTAGAAGATATGAAAGATTGGTGGAGAATAATAAATAAAAAGAGAGCTAAAGAACTAGAAGCTACCAAATGCAAGGAAATAGAACTAAGTATAGACCGAAGATGTGAACTAATTGAAAATAAACAAGAAAAAATACTAAGTGGCCTTCTAGACAAACCTTGCAATAAAATTACAATAGATAGAATTTTCAAAGAACAAAACGGAGATAGAACCTTAGTTACAGAACCAAATTAGGTCCTACAAGAAACTAGATCATATTATGAGAGACAAATGCAAGAAAGATTACCCAAAAAGCCAGAAGAGTTAGAAGCTTGGGCAGAAGTTTACTATTTAATTAGTTGGGTTCAGGAAGATTGGTATTCTGATATAGAAAACGAAATTACAAAAGAAAAGTGGATTTCCACGTTAAAGTCTTTAAAAAGTGGTATAGCTTTAGGCTTATCAGGGATTACATATAACCTCCTCAAAAATGCGAGTGCATTAACTCAAGAGTATTTTAAATCTTTTGCAAACTTTTGTATAAGAGAGCTGGCCATACCAGAGGAGTGGAAAAAGGCACAAATCTACCCAATACCAAAAAGCACAAGTTGGAACTATAACTTAGAAAACACAAGACCAATTGCCCTTTTAGAAACATTTAGAAAATATATAACAAAAATCATTACCAATAGGCTTTCAAAAATGCTTACTAAATATCAAATTCTTCAAGGATGGAATTTTGCAGGATTACCAGGAGGTTCTACAAAACATCCAGTTTATATATTAAACATGATTACAGAAGATGCGAAAAAGAAAAATGCTAAGCTATGGGTAGTTCTGCAAGATATGAAGAAAGCTTTTGATTCAGTATCACTAAAAATGCTACAAAGAACAATAGAAAGAGTAAAGATCCCACCCAGAACAATAGAATTGATTCTAATGCTCTTTAAAAACAGAAAGTCGCATATAATTACAGCAATAGGTTTTACAGACCCAGTTGAAATGAAAGATAGGATAGAACAAGAAGAAGTTTTCTCATCATTACTCTGGCAAATCTTTTATGACCCACTTTTAGTAAGAGTTCAGAAGAGCAAAGAGCTTGGCTATACTATAGAGGCTTTAAACCCTAACTTGTCACAAGAGAGTGAAGCAAAGAACGAGAAAGTAAAAGTGACAGTTGTAGTATTTGCAGACAATACTACATGAGTTGCTTCTAATAGACAAATGATGAAGAAAATGCTCACGATTGCGAATAAGTTCTTCGAGCTCAATAATATACAGATAAATGAGAAAAAGTCAAACCTTATAGTTTTCAATCCAGAGTCCAGATCAGAAGAAAGATATATTGTATTTGGAGATGAAAAAATTTAAGAAGAAGAGCAAATAACATAACAAGAGTTCTTGGAATATGGCTTAACTGTAGAATAAATGAAAATTTGGTGCAAAAAAAGGCCAAAGTAATCGTACAACAAATAGTAGAAGCACTAAGATGGAAAAACTTATAGGTAGCCAATTAGCATATATTAATAATATGTGTATTATACCCAAACTCTGTTATCTACTTCAATTATCAAGAGCATCTGGAGACTTAATAGACAGGATTCACCAACTAATGATTAGACTAGCAAAAAGCAAACTTGACCTTCAAGTTACAGTACCGAACTATATAACTACATACAAGAATATAGGAAATTTTAGAGTATTAGGTACAGAGTTATTAAATAAACAGATCACAAGTCTACATAATAGATTAAATGATAAAGGATAATTGACAAAATCACTAAGCCAAGAATTTGGCAAGGGCACCGAATAGCTGGTTTAACAGAGAGCTTTGATAGCCAAAAAGAATATATAGTGCTTGAAAAACTCTGGAAATATAATCAAGCAATGCTCACCTTAGTAAAGAGAGCAAAGAAGCAATTAGTAATTAAACCAACACAAGGTAGCTGGAGAACCAGAGATATAGGTAGAACAATATGTAGTATAATAGGAAAAAAAGCTTTTATACAGTGTGCAAAGATGCTAAAATCATTAGATCTAATATTTATCGAACAGCTCTTGGATATGCAAGAGAAGCAGATAATCACGTGGCATTATCTTAAACGAGTCAAAGAAAAATCTAGTAAAGGAAAAGTTCCAATCTGGTTTAAGTCAATTGAGAATCAGATGATTACTAACTTTGATACAAGAGAGATAAAGCAAGATCTGCAAACAAGTAGTACAAACAAGTTAGCATTAATATCCCAAAGAGTAAAGGTCTCAGAAGACAAATGTAAACTCGATTGGATACTAGTTAACAACAAAGAGAACGAGCCAGGCATTCGAAGAGTAATTAGCAAGAGCAAAGAAGGATTTCATACAGAGAAGTGGTTAATTAGTAAAGAAGAGAAAGGTAAAATCAGAATAGATGAAGAAGCGATTACGTTATGCAATACCCAACAAACAGAGTGAATCAATAAGAAAAAAGTGATTATAGTATTGCAAGGATTTAGAAAGCAAAATAGTAGTTGGGTTCTTGATATGACACAAAGCTCACTTAAAGAAATTAGGAAAAACAATATTGATCTAGAGAGAACTAGTAAGAGGGAAATAGATAAAGGCTTATATAGTTTAGAACACGCAAGCCTGACAGATACAGTTTATATAAATAGGTTAGAGAGAGACTATATTAAAAAACAAAGGTTTAGTGAATATTGTGATGGGTTATTATTAAATCAACTAGATAGAAATATAGAAACAGACCAAAAAGTATTAACTTTCTATACAGATGGGTTATTATTCAAAGAAATGAATAACGGAAGAGTGTTATGTAGACAGGGTTTAGGTTGGCTGCAAATTGACAAAAGTAAAAAAACTAAATTACAGGAGAGGTGCTTAAGTATAGAGCATTGGTCATCATTGACAAGAGCCAAATTAGCAGCAATATGAGTAGTTCTACTTATAGCCTCAATAAGGACCAAAGTTAAGATATATACAAATAGTGCAGCTGCAATAGATGCAATCAAAAAAAGGTAAAGGTTTGAGAACAAATAGAGAATGGTTGAAACAAAAAAACTATTTTTTGCTACTTAAAATTATAGATGCCAAAAACACAAAAGAATTGAAGCTAGAACTAATTAAAATTAAGGGTCATAGTAAGAACAAATGGAACGATGAGGCAGATCATTTAGCAAAAAAAGGGTTGCTAGCACCAAATTTACGAATACAAGAGGTAGTAGCAAGTTCAAGGCTTAGATACAATATTTATTGGCAGAACAGCCTTATTGAAATCCCAACAAGAAATTTCATCAAAGAACTCGAAGATACAAGAAGTGCAGCAGAATGGAGAATGTTAAGTACTCGAACTAAGAGACAACATATAGAAGTGGGATTGGAAAAGTCTATGGAAAAGAATTAAATCCCAAAGTGGAGTGCACTGTATATCAATATAAAAAGGAAAAAAGCTCAACTTCCTAATCAAGTGCCTGTATAATCAGCTTCCAGTACTGAGCAACCTTGTTAAAAGAAGGCCAGACCTATATAAGAGGAGTAGCTGCAAGTTATATAAAGATAATATAGAAGAAACACAAGATCATTTAGCATGCTGCAAAGCATAGCAGACCCATTGGTATAAAATTGAACAAGCAGCAATTGAAACAGTACAAGCCCTTATAAGCGAATCTGAGAGAAGAGGGAAACTACGAACAAGTGAACTCCAGAAATATTTATTTGGTGAAATGTACAAAGAGCAAAAAGAACGAAGAGAAGGCTACACTCAGGGTCTATTTAAAAACACAGTTATAGAAGAGCTTATCAACCAAAGCTTAACAAAAAGAGAAGCAGATCTAGCTTTAAATGCAGTGATACATGTTTTGTGGAATGGATTTCACGAAATTATATAGTGATCGAGATGTGAAAAGATGATAGAGTGAGAACAAGGAAAAGGTATCTCTAAGCAGCAAAAATTAGAAAAAAGGACCAAAGGACAGGATAAAAAGAAGATTAACAGGAAAAAAAGAAAAGAAAAGGCAGAACCGCAGAAAAATTCCTATCAGAAGAGTAAAAAACTGCCTAACTCTAAAGAAGCCACATTACAGAAAGTTAAAGATAGAAAAAAAACTACAAATAGAAGAATAGATGCTTTGGTAAGGAAGACAATATGGAATAGAATTAGAGTCGGTGGAAAGCCATTTTGGTGTAGCACTTAGGCTAATTTAACACAGTCCCTAGTTTTTAGAGTAATCTTCAAATTAGTGTGACAGATTGCACTTGGGCGCCATTTAGGTAGCTGGGTGATGTCAGGCTTGCAAATTAGGAGTAAACAAGTGTATAATATAGTAATATACTTAGAATCTTAATAAAGTACTGGCGAAACTGCCTAAGATTAAAAAAAAAATAAAATAAAAAATAAGTATTTAACAGTACTAATTTCATACAACAAACTTTCTCTTTTATATTCAATAAACTTTCTCTTTTATATTTAATGAACTTTCTTTTACTTTTATATACAACTGACTTTCTCTTACTCTTATATACAATAAACTTCTATATACAACTTTTGTTCTTTAAAAAACAATATATTTTTTAATATATTATCTTTCTTAATGACTCTTTTTTTTTAAACCAGATTAAGAAAGCTGCTACAATAACTAAAAAAATAAGCTTCCAAAAGGTAGAGCATAAACTTTTTAGACATGAAAACCTAAATTTTTTGCAAATAAAACTTTCAATTTTTATTTATTTCCTTTTCACTACTACAAGCTATTTATCATTTTCAGTTTTTTTTTATTACACTTTTTCTAATAGCATAAAGACTTTTTAATAAAATAGAAAATATTATATCATTATCATTTAACTTAATAGTAGACAAAAATTTATTTGATGGAGCTGTGAACAATAATAATTCAAGAGTTGAAAAGAGACATGTATATAAAAAGAATGCAAATTATAAAATAGAAAGCAATACAAATGATGAAACAAAAAGTATACAAATGATAATACAAAAAGTAAATATGAAAAAGATTTAAACAATGAAACAGAAAGTGATTATGAAAAGAATACTAATAATGAATTAGATAATAAACTTAAAAGAGATACTAATATTAGATTATATGGTGACAACCATACTTATAAGAATATCAATAGCCATTACTTATCTTTAACTCGCATTGAACTTTACTGTGGAAAGATCTTTGAGACATGGATTTCCTTATGTCAAGAAAATGATCTACATCCGATATAACACACAATTTTGATAATATTATATATATATATTGTTATTTTTAGTATAAAAAACTCTTTCTATAAGTAAAATTTCATGCTACGCATTTTTTACTTAGAAATAAAGGCCGATTGTCATAGTAAAATTTTGCGTTATTTATGATTTCTTTATTTTTGGCATTTGTTTAGATTTACGTTAAGATCTGCAAGATCTGCAAGATCCTGCAATTTTTATTGACTCTGAGCCTAATTTTTGTAGATCCTTAGCCCGGGATTTTCTTGACATAAGGGAATCCTTGAGATATAGGAAGAATATTAAGAAACATTGGAGTATTATGCTCACCAAAATAACTTTGTAATTAGAAAAAAATGAGTAGATAATAGCCATAATTCACATCAACGTATATGGGATTGTGAATGGTCTGGCAAACATGTTCTACATAAGACTGCACCACTTGAAAAAGAAAAAAAATAAGGGTTCGAAGAGAATTAATTGCCTTTTCCTTGTGAATATGTTCAAAAGTAAAAATTCTAATAGTAATGCTGTAATTAAGTTAACATCAATACATTTTGAAAATAACTATTTGTTAGTTTCTGAAAATGCTAGTTTTGCTACTATCTTACTACAGAGATGAAAGAACTTATTAAAAGCTATATACTTTGTGATTTTGATATTCTATTACAGGTTCGGTTACTTTGTGGATTGTTTTTCAAAGTAACAATTGTAGATTATAATGTAAAAAATTATATATATAAGTTTCGTTAAACTCATAAAATGCAAAGTAGTGATGCTGCAAAGTTTTTTCAGCATCTTGAAGAAGAACATATAAAGAATCCTGACTAGTATATTCAGTTATTAATTGATTCAAATATGAATAGGCTACAAGGTATATTCTATATGAAACCTAAACAACAAAAACTTTGGCAACACTATATAGATATTGTCTTAAATGACAATATAGCAGCTATCAACACTTACTGTTTACTATTAAGCATTTTTGCTATTGTTGACAACAACTTTAAATTGCGAATTGTTACACAAAGTATATTGCCTGATGAAACAAGTAAAAGCTATAGATGCTTTTACAACAAACAATTGAAGCTACAGGAGTTTAGCCTAGTGCATTTATAATTAATACAGATCTAGGTTTTGAAGGAGTTGTTCTGGAGATATATCCTAATACCTACCTTCTTCATTGTGTATAGCATATTGGATGTAATATTAAAAAGCAGCTCTCTAAGTTTCTTGGTGATTATTATACAGATTTTCTCAAGGCATTTTATCATACTCGAAATATTCAATACAAAGAAGTATTTGAGAGATATTGGAAACAACTAATGATTAATTTTTCACAATCTACTTAAACAGCTTGATTCATAAAAACAACCTGAGCGAAAGCATTTACTAGTCAAATTTTTATAGTAGGCATAACATCTATACAATGATCTGAATCATTAAATAGCATGATTAAAAGAACTGTAAATGAACAAACCCAGCTTTATATTCTTTTTAAATGAATTGAAATGTGTGTAGCAAAAGAACAATTTACAAGTTTGTTTTCTGTTTGGCATGATAAAACAAGATCATATATAGCACCAAGTGTTTTTGGCTAACTTTTTTTAAATATTTATAATAGTTTACAAAAATATATAATGCCTAAAATTTTACAACTACATATTGACCAAATGAATGAAGCAGTCATGTATTATAGCAGAAAAACTAATATCTAATTTAACATTAAATATGGTTGAAAATAGGTCAATTAAACTTGAATATGATTTTTGTTAGATATGTCTTGATAAACTTCTTAAAGGAATTGATGATTCTTTAGTTGAAGAAGTTTGGGAAGTTTGATCAATTGAGCATAGGTCACATGCTAGACAAAATATAGTATTGCTAAAGAATAGCTTTCATATATTTTATTATTTGATAGTGGAGTTGTTTGTCGTTATTGGTTTGTGTTTTCTTGCAATCTGAAAAGGTATACTTTCATATTTCTCTTATTCCAAAATATTAGTACAAAGACAAATTTATTCCTTAAGGGAGCTGCCGGAAATCAGGTGATTTCCATCTCTTAAGAGGCTACCCCCACCTACCCACACCTGATACCTTATTAGCCGATCAAATTGTACAAAAAATTTATATATTAATTAATAAAAAATTTTAATATTATATATTTTTTGATCTACTAAACCAATTTGGATGATTTAACTACCAAAATGATCCTCTCAATGACCTGATTCTAACAAGCCTAA